>JXSR01S067691.1:404-11344 GCA_000969725.1 Ophiothrix spiculata | reverse complement strand
ACAACTGACCTGAAAGAGATGAAAATAGTAACTTTGCTGAAATTTCTCAGTCAACACTTAAGTAATGTCGTAGAGTGTAATAAATACAATTGTATTATTCAATGTTGATTATTATATTACTTAGAGTAGACAATTAATTCTAACAGAAGAGTTTTATTTTATTTAATATATGATCATAGTTTGTATATTTATGTTAAGGTAATATTTGGTATTAGGACAAATAATTATTACAGAAGTAAATTGAAAATATTGTTAAGGGAGTCGGTATCCATTGCTTAAGCCTGAATCTGTCATGAATTGTATACAGAAACCGGTGTCTGATTTCAATATATGTTTTGCTTTAAAACAAGATTTCTATGGATTCTGTAATTTTAAATGGAATCCACACTAATCCCTTCTATCATACACTATATTACCAATCTCTGTTGTTTAAAAGTATGTATACATTCCTTGGAAAATATATTGAATATTATATACATGGCTGGACATTGGTGGGTGATTTTTTTTTAAATTAAATGTGAATGTGTAGTATTGCATCTGTCGGTTGAATTAATATTGCTCCATTCTTGGAAAAAAAATGAATGCATTGAATGCAGCCATTAGAATGTCTTTTCATGAAAAAAACTGAAAGTGGTGAGAAAAACTGAAAAAGTGCACGAATTTAGGCAAAAACGCTCCAAAATAGGCTGAAAATAAATAAAAACACGTAAATTTTGGCAACCAAAAAAACTGAATTCCTTTTAAAAACTGAAAATTCTCATGCCTGTGAATGGGAAAATTCCAGCAAAAAGACAAAATCCTGCACCAGCGTCTGTATTAAGCAGTTGGGCAGATAAAATTCAGAAGTTTCACCAAAAATTCATTAGAGATGTTTTTTACTCATTATAAATTTGACAAGAATGTACCCGCCAATCAGACAGGTAACTTATTTTAACCCCAATGTCCAGCCCTGATTTATTACATTGCTTTACTATTTTGATCAATATTTGGTCATGTTTATTTCTAATTTTTCCACAGTACTCAGGGATCTTTGGTATTGCTATACTATTTGTATTTCCAAGGGCCTATTACTGACCTATATTGACTCAAAAAAATGCTGCTTTAACTTATCTAGTTGACAACTAACTCAATTACTGCCAAGCTTACAATAGTTTACAAGGGACTTTTACAGTGCTTGATTTTACACTTGTACATATAGAAGCACTTATTTCGTGGTGCAAGTAAGATTGTCTGCCTACATGCACAGGTGCAAGTAACTTTTTGATCACTGTGTTGCCATTTTGTGATTTTTTGTCCTGCTCATCGCGATATAAATTGACAAAGACCGTAATTTACTTATGGAAGGCAATGCAATAAACTGTAATTGAAAGCGTTGGTAGAGATTTCGGGAATCACAGCAATGTGATTTTATTTTATTATCAATTAATTGTTTTGCCATGTGCATGTAAGATACATTTTGTGCAAATAACTTTTTTAAACTACTTGCACAGGTGCAAGTGACCTGTTTTGCTAAAATCGAGCACAACACCTGTAGTTGCCAACTAGAGATGTGAATAAACATCTAAAAGTTTTAACATCTTAATAAGTACTAAATATTATAATAAATATATTTCATAAAGGTTAGTGTCAATCAGTTTGGAATACTTTTTGCTCTGTTGGATTAGCAAGTCTAGCACTAAGCTCAAAAGTTGTGTGTGACATGTGACTCTAACAATGTATGAAATTTAGTTAAATGAAGAATTTGGTAAGCTTATCCAGGATGCAGATATGCAGCCTAGTGCTAGGCTGTGCTAATAGCAACTAAAAACAAAAGTATTTCTAGAAGCAGATTTTTGTGCTGATCACAATTGGTATGATAATTCTTTTTGCAAATGCTAGGTTTTGGCAATATTTCCAACTTTTTCTGGAAATAAGCCTACATATTGGTTTGTACAAAGTAATACATGTGTATGCCAATTTAACCAAATTTGATTAAATTACGCACATTAGTTACTTAACATATATGCATATTATTATCTAATCAGTTCGAGAGTATGTCACCCTCGTCCTTCCTACCAAGTGGCACCCATTTCAAAGTTTAGTATCTCCAGATATTTTGTTCGCAAGGTCATATGCCTGACTATTTTTTGATAATATTTCACATATTTTGGTCAAAAACTAATCGTGATCAGCATGAAAATCCACTTTAGAAATATGGTTTTAACTTTCAGTTAACTGAGCAAAAATAATTTCAAAAGTAATGGGTTGACACCAGACTTTATTGGTGTCAAGGTGTTTACAGAAATCGTGCCTTTTCAACTTTTATATACATTGTACTAGTAAAATTGTGTATATATTATTAAGGAAATTAAAACTTTAAGTGGGATTTGTTCTGCATGAAAATTGATTCTTAATGTGAATATTGAAATAAAAGATTTAAGAGATACAAAGTTTTGTATTCTAGCTTCTCTTTTATTCGTTTAGCACAAATTGCACAAGTTGAAGATGCTTATAACACTCACAGGTTTTAAAAATACTGAAAATGGAAATTAATAAAAATCAAGATGAGAACTAAACCATAATCCTAGTCCCATTCAGGACGTGTATGCAAGGCCCAAAAGACCCCCATTCAGTGAGTCGGGAGGTCGCGAGATTTCCCTTTCCTTTATAAGAAATTATACGCTAACATATTGGGGCAATCTACACGGGAGTGCAAATCCAGATGAATGCGCATCTCCATAAGCCAGCCACTTTGCAGAAGACTGGCTACATGGGCGTCAGATCCGGATCTGCTATACATTGCCCCATTGAATCGACCGTGCACTTGATGTTTAACATGAATATTAATGAGTCCGAAAAATATTTTTAAAAGCCCTATAAAATCGAGAATATAGACCTGGAAGACAAAAACTGTTGCACATTTATGTATAAATACTGTGTAAATATGATGCAATACGATTTACTGAATTGTGTGACATTTCGTGCACTTTTACTTCTAAGTTTTTTCACGCCATGTACCTTCAAAATCGGCTGGTGATTTTCTTGACAATTGAATACGCTAGAATAAGAACATCCCAACTCCATGTGCTGCCTTATGTTAAGTTATGTAGAATATAAATACATATAAATCTCGGGAAATGCTTTCAAATCACTAGAAAGCATTTTCATATCTTTATCCCAATCATAGTCTCGCATTTGAGCCTATAGTTGACTTTGTAGACATTGTTTGATAATTTTCCTAGCATAAAGTTGCGGAGAGGAGCTCATGGAGTTGGGATGTTCTTATTATGACTGTTTAATATAGCAATTATGTACAGTAACAATTATCTAACAATGTCTAAAAAAGTAAACTACAAGGTCAAATATGACACTATGATTAGGATTTTGACT
Source organism: Ophiothrix spiculata (assembly GCA_000969725.1). NCBI lineage: Eukaryota > Metazoa > Echinodermata > Ophiuroidea > Amphilepidida > Ophiotrichidae > Ophiothrix > Ophiothrix spiculata. The sequence continues at coordinate 7,975 of JXSR01S067691.1, read as the reverse complement.
TGCTATTTTAGTGATGTGAAAGCATTTTCAGAAACTTGTATGCATTTATATTGTATAAATATGATTAAACACAAGGCAGCTATGGAGTTGGGATGTTCTTATTCTAGCGTATTCAATTATCAATTCAATATGAAATATATATTTAAATTATGCCGTTACTTTATAGCAAATTTAAAAAAAAAATCTTGAAGTCCTGTAAACATCTTGAGTTAGTATACTACAACAAAATTGATGTAATGGTTCTTTTGTTTAAGGCTTGACACTGAAAATCTACACGTTGCAAAACTGAATTTTCCATACTATTGCACATGCGTAATTGAAATAGAAGGAATATAATTTAGAATTCCCTTCGTTAACATTGTCAGTTCGATGGTCTAGCGATTATAGAACTCGACTCCTATTCTCAAGACCGTGGGTTCAAATCCCATCATAGTCGTTTTGATCAATTTCTCTTTTTTTTTATGCAAAGTGTGTTGATTTTCCTTCAATTTTTAACTGTCATGAATGAAATTCTCGAATTTTTGACATAATTTATATTAAAAAACCCAAACTTTGGTTATTTTTCAGGCAGAAAAGCGAATGTCTTATTCATTACATTTTACATGAAATGCATTATATTTCAATGCAGCGAGTGGGGCAGCCTTTCTATTCAAAACACTAGCTATGAGCTCCATGCACGTTGCTGACGTCAGAGGTTGACCCGTCGGGACAAAAGGTAGTAGTTAACGAAATATTGATGCCTAGTTATCGAAATACAAATTGCAGGCAAGTATGAAGAGCCGATATTAGGTTCCTTTCGTACATCACATCAACGTATGTTTTTCCTCTTGTTATTTCTGTACTTTACAGGTCTTTACGGGAAAAATATATATTTCAAATTTCATTTATCTGAGTTTTTATATGTTTTCTACCAGTACTGGCCAAAATAACGACTTTTATCTTCTAAAACAAAATTGATGTATGGGTTCAAATTAGTTTGCTTCACAAGTCTCAAAATCATTGATTTTCATAGAAAATACCATATAATGCTTCTCTTTTATCAATCACCAAAAATTCCCATACATTGTATTGGAAAAACTCCAAATTTTCATAAACCCCGTTCCTACTTTTCATTTGCTTTCATCCTTTTCTTACAATAAGGGTTCAAAGTCAGCCTTTTTAGCAGGTCATGTTAAAAAAAAAATCTTGTGACCATTTTTTTCCTCGTTTTACGAGACTTGGATTTCAGAATTTGCACAATGAGGTCGATAATGGGTCGCTGCTGCTGGACTGCATTTTTCAGTGAAGCTGGCAACGTACAAACTCTATTTTTATAGTTGCATGTGTTCTCACCCAAAGATCCCACATGTTTGTCTATATATGGCTTTTGTTATTGCCTGTCAGGTTCATACTAGTTTTGTTTTTGTTTTTATCATATTTTCTTTGTGCTTCTTAATTGTAGATACCATAGTGTACCTGTTATGTTTTGGCTCTAAATCGGGGTCGCCAGTTTTAGTTCTTTCCCCGGGCGCCAGATACCTTTGCTTTGCCACTGTTTCCATGATATCCCAGACCCTTTTATAGGAAAAAATTGGAATCCCAGCCAATATTATCAAAATTAATGGATACATTTATCACACAAAGAACTGTTACAAGGCAAAAAAGAATGTGACCTACATGTATGTGCATTATTTTTTTGCAGCATTTACTGATTTATTTTGTTATTTTTGAAAATGAAAATTGCCCAATTTGCAGTAAAATTGTGAAAACTTTTTGAAACACAAATTAGAAACTTTTGATGCAAGCAAGGGTTTTTTTACAAAAAATTAACAAAATGATTAAAGAAAAATATAAAGAAATCTATCACATTAGATCATGTACAGACTTGTAGTAAATTTGCCAACATTGTAAAATAAAAGACTCAATTCATCACTCATTTGGGCAAATAATAGGAATTAAAGAATACACCTCAGCATAAAAATAAAAAGTAAGAAAAAATAAAAAAAGTAAAATGCATTTTGCACTTATTTTATGACATGCTGCAGGAAATAAGCATTTACAACCATGATCCAACCTTACCTCACTAACCATGACCCGACCCTAACCCTAAACATACCCTAACCCTAAAATTTTGGATGGGACTTCAAACTTGGTCCATACTTCATACTACCGGTGTAATAGGAATCAAAGTCCCCTGATCTTACTGTCCGGGTTGTACAGTAAAGTATAGGGTAACAACTCTCACACAACCTCAGTTCCATGCTTTATTCCGTTATGGTCTATGGAAAGTGGACTTTAGATTTCAGAGGGACCTTGATTACTTTAACACCTATTCCCATGCAAGGGGAGCTACTCAGCTTTATAAGTGTACACATGAGTGAAAAAAGAAACGAAAAAGGAGCAATTTTTTTCTGAGCAACATAGAAAGCACTGGTTATGTTTAGGGGTTTAAAACATAGATTTTCTACAAAAGGGACGTCTTTCAGATTTTCTACAAAAGGGACGTCTTTCAAAACAAATACTGATTTTCAAGAAAAAGGGATAGTTTTTTAAAGTCAATGATGAAGAAAATCAAACTTTTGTAAAATTTAAGGTTACACAACAACAAAATTCTTGTATAGAAGCATTTCCGTGGAAATCTAAAACATGTTTTAGTGCCCTCCTCCCCTGGGCTTGGTTCACACCACAGTTTCATGGAGCCTTAAGTTTTTTTTCATGTAAACATCTTTTATGTCTGGTCAAATGTATGCTTGAACTAAACGCTTTGTCACAATTGTCATAGTCACATTTATATGGCTTTTCTCCAGTATGTGACCGAACATGAATAACAAAATCATTTTTCTGATAGAAACGTTTCTGACAATGTTCGCACTCAAAATACGTCTCACGGTCATGAACCGCTCTCTCGTGGTATCGCAGAGCAGAGCCCGATGCATATGGTTTCTGACAAGTTTTACATATGTATGGTTTCTCTCCTGTATGTGTCCTTTCATGGTACTTAATATCTTTTACAGAATATTGTTTTTGACAAAATTTACACTTTTGAAGATCTTTTCCAGTATGAATTTTTTCATGAGTTAGAAGATATCTTTTGAGAGCAAATACCTTTGGACAATGCGGGCATCTGAAAAGTTTTTCACTATGTGAACTGAGATGGCGCTTCAAATCGCCTCGCAATATGTAACTTTTATCACATACATTACAATTAAATGGTCTAAACCCCTTATGTTTTGCTCGTGCATGTTTGGACAAACCATTAGGAGAGAAGAATTTGTCTTTGCAGAGTTTACACTCATACGATACCTTCTTGGACTGTGTAACTGTTGAGTTCACAGAGCCGTGTATATGTTTTGCCTCATGACTGATCAGTTTGGAAATCTTTGTGAAACTCTTGTCACAAAATGAACAAATATTTGTGTCATTCGCTGAATGAATATAAAAATGTTGATCAAGTTCTTGTGATGTAGATGATATCATATCACAACATGGACACTTGTGCTCAGATAACACGGAATCATGCGCTCTTTGGTGGACATCGCGACTGATCTCAGACGGTAAAGTGCGAGAACACACGTCACAATTATAAAGTTGCGTTTCTATTTTATCATCATTGATATCTATTTCAGCATTTTCTTCAGCGTGCTGAAACTTAGGCCAGCAGTCATTATTCAAACCAGGCTCTTTTTCAGTGATGTTTTGATTACTAAGCTTGTTTGGAGATAATGATTGGCTTAGTTTGAGTGGTTTTGTTACAAAACTGGTATTGGATGTATCAGGAGATTGTTGCTGTTGGGTTGAATGAGTTCTCATATGGTTGCGTAAAATGTTCTCCGATGTAAACATTGCATTGCACAAAATGCAACTATAATAATGGATCTTCTGATGATTATGTAACATGCTCTGGGATTCGTAAATTTGTGAACAAAACTTGCACTCAAATTTATCCACTATGTGTGCACTTTTTAAACAGCAAAGCTTCTTATGAGCTTTGATTGCAGTTTTTGACCAGAACAATGACTTGCAACCTGTGCAAGAGTGTACTTGTTCCCCATTTAAATATATTATTTTTCTTTTTTTCTTCTTGTGCTTTTTCCTTTGGGCAAAATCACCTTGAAAGTCACCTTTAGAAATTAAGATAACGCCCGGCATCGATCCTGGATCAAAATATTTAATATGGCATTTCTTTCCAAACACACCAGGTCGCTGGTAAGATTTTGATACAGAGGTAAATCTGTTCACATGGTGAGATAGATGTCTCTTTAAAGCACAGAAATCTGCAAAGTACCGCTGACATCGTATGCAGAGATGTGGATGCATAGCTGATGGGTCATACGCAGGTAGGCTTTCAAACTCCAGTCTTATCCCTATTCCAGTCTGATCCCCTTACCGCTCACCCAGGAATTGGGTTTATCAGGGGGATGGTATGGTATTACTGCAATGTGTTGTGCATCTATTGGTGTCACAGTCTGCCTTCAACATGTCTGTAAAGAGAAAAATACATAAAAATATGATAATATTAATAATATAATAATAATAATAATAAAAGCACATTTTTAAGCGCATACTGTCAAAGACCACAATGCGCTTTACAACGAACAAAACATGCAAAACAGAATAAATAGCCAGCCCCATACAAATAGTTAACACATGACTGCTTGGCTGGCAGGCCTTGTTCTCTTCTGCAAGTGTGATATCATATAATCATTACGGCAAATGGCTGTCAGGAGAACCTGTAAGAAATCTTCAGATCTTCTGTTGGCAGGGTATTTTGTGACTTTTTTTTCAATCTGGAATGGTACAATTCTACTAAAAGACATATTTTCAGCACACCTAAAATAAAATTATGTACACTCTTATTCACTTTTAAATTATCATTTTCAGCTCAAAATGAAAAACTGGAGAATTTAAAGTTTAATATCAGTATTTAAGCCTTTTAGCAACACAGCAATTTTAATCTTTTGATAACGTACAAAAATAGTGTTCTGCTAAGAACACATGACAAACAGTCTGTGCAAACTCCGAACAGATATTCTGGCCTGACCTTGATTTGTAGTGTTCACCTTCCATCCCCTTTACTAAGCTGGCAAAATCGATACAAAGCATGTGCGCTCTTGAAAAGGATCGATCAAAAGGTTCCTCTTTGCCCAGGGGGGATGGGTGATGGGTTTTCTGACCAGAAAACCACCCAAAAATGGAAGTCATGGCCCATAGGTCTTGAGACTTGCAATCAGAGAAGATGGGATCAAAATCGATCTTGTGTTCTGCAAGTCTCACATTAATAGGTTATCAAATTTAGCCTTTCATCCTCGGATAGGGTATATGGACGGATTGTTGATTACAGTGTCTATTAAAATTGAGCCAATATCAAATCGAGTGGCTAGCTAGGTTTATCAGTACCCCGAAAGGACTGAACATTTTCATTATCTTTTCACTCCTAAAAGAATGAAATATCCGTCATACAAGAATAAAATTTCATTCCTTAAAGAGTGAAATTTCACTCAAAAAGAGTGCCTTAATATTAACGCAGAATGAAGTTTTACCTGTGTTTTGATAATATGGTCTTAGGTGTTATATGAAAAGGTTGGCTCGCATCTAGCGTAATCAGATATGGCAGATGGTCTCAGATCAGACAGCATTAAAGAAAAAATAAATTCAAATTCATATTGTTTCACTCATTTTTGGTTGAGGGTCACTTCAACTGGCTCGCAGGTGGTAATCCGGGCACAAATATCAGTTAACCCCCCCCCCCCCCCCGGGCCTAATACCCAAGAAAATATTTCCAGTATCCCAGTACCCGACAATCAGTTTTAGCTGTCACATAATATCTTGGTGGTCCTTGAGCTCTTCAATGACATTAATTTTGTGTAGCATTATCAACTAAACATAATATAATTCAATGCATTCAAAATAATAATGATTAACACTCCATTTCAAATAGGCCGCTTAAAAAACAAATACTGAACTGATGATGCATGATCATTACTACACATGCTAGAGGGGAATGCTCTGCTATTGAATAACGATACGCATACATGGATGTCCTCTACTGTAAGCTGTTTACACACTACAATCGTGATCTTGCTCAATCCCATTAAAGAGTGGTATTTTTGCTTGAAGATCCGAATAAAAGTGCGATAAATATGCATTTTTAAACGTTATAGCAGGAAAAATTAAGTGAAAAAGCAGGAACTTGCCATTGCATGCTCCAGTTGTATTTATATGTGTCATTCACACAAGAAAACTAGCTAATTGTCAGATAACTATGCAAAAAAATAAAAATTTAGTTAAAATAATACCTTTCATATCGCATCATTTATTACTGTTTAGTAAATTGGTGTTCTCAAGATGTCTCTATGCATGCATAATGATCGTTTTACTGCATGAGATAATCGGAAGCCCAGTAAATCATTGTGAATGTTCTTTTGGGTCGTGTTTTGGGCGCACGTGGTGAAAAATCGCTCCCAGGAGTTACATAATTAATGTGACCTTTGTGACCCGGCAGTGTCCAATCATAATATTTGTCAATATTGGTTTAAAACTGGTCAACAACACTTACTTTTTAAGACATATATTTCAGTGATACCAATCACCGTCCTCTGAGTTCCAACTGATCCTCCTCTGAATCTCGCCGTAGATGGCGTCCTAGATGACGGTATTTCCAGAAGAGAATCATAAATTGATGAAAGTTCGCACCCCCCGTCTCTATTTAAGGTGGGGCTGGTCTCTTTCTTGATGTAAATAGCCTCTCTTAGGATCAGTTGGAACTCAGAATTAGAACGCTGAGGACGGTGATTGGTATCACTGAAATATACGTCTTAAAAAGTAAGTGTTGTTGACCAGTTTTAAACCAATATTGATGAATTCTACCAACACGTATAAGAACATTCATTCGATAATATTTGTCATTTGCACGTTGACCAGCGCACATCCGAGCATCAGCTAGTATTACAGCCTATGGGCTGAGAAAATAATCGTGAAGTTTCACCTTTTTTAATGAAGCACAGTGAAAAAAGACAGATACATAATCTTCACTTCAAGGAGAATTGATAAGAGTCGATGTGAGCATTTCAAGTGACATAAATAGTTATTTGAAGGGTCACAAAACTGCGATTGCAAATCTCATTTCAAACTCGATTCTCTCAGGCCTATAAGAAGCATTACATCGTTAGGCCTGTAACATAGTCGGCATCACAATTCTTCGGACGATGTAAATAATCATCCAGAGTGTAGGGTCAATTGTTTACGAACGCAAACGTACCCTGCAATCCCGATACTCAAATATGGTTTGGGTAGGAACGTGCCTCTGGGAAATTTGGAAAGCCACCCTCCAAATACCAATTTTTAAGAAAAATTGACCGATCCATATACCAAATCTTTTAAATTTTGACCCAAATTTAATCAAAAATCTCCTTTTTTCTGTCTAAATTTGCTATATTTTGGCAAAATTTCAAACATTTTGAGAAGAAATGTCCGAATTTGGGGCATTTGGCGCAAACTTCTGAACATTTTGAAAAGAAAACCCATCAAAATACCTCATTTAGCGAAGAAAAAGGACCGATTGGAATACCAGAAAGCCTGATTTTGCTACCCGA
>JXSR01S067680.1:72959-83241 GCA_000969725.1 Ophiothrix spiculata | reverse complement strand
TAGAGAGGACGGTAAGGATGGTTAGGACCATGATCCCGTGAGGACAGAGAGGTAGGGTGGGACTAGTAGGGCTAGAGAGGACGGTGAGGATGGTTAGGACCATGATCCCGTGAGGACGGAGAGGTAGGGTAGGACTAGAGAGGACGGTGAGGATGGTTATGACCATGATCCCGTGAGGAAGGAGAGGTAGGGTGGGACTGGTAGGGCTAGAGAGGACAGTGAGGATGGTTAGTAATAATTGCAAAAACGCAAACATATGCATATTGCTATGCATATTGCAAATGCAACATATGCAAATTTATGCAAATTTAACTTCATTACCATACTTGGGACTTCTAAATGAAACCGTTACCGGGGATTTCGTCCAAAAGTTAGACGTTAGCACATGCACAAAATTACCCAACATTAATATGACATGAACTACACGTCTGCGTTAAAGTCTAACTAAGGTCATTTATAACAAGCCAATTTTGCCATAATCTAAAAAAATATTAAGTTAACACAGATTTAGGGGTATCATCATTGCTAAAAACTTGTGGGGGCACTCAGTTTTCACCGATCCAGGCCTCAAGTTTCAATTTTGTTGGTGGTTTCAGTTTATTTTGGAATCTCTGCAAATTATGTCCTTGTCTAAAGATATCTGCTGAATTTTCTATAATTTGATCATTTGTCACGCCCTGCCTGCCGCTCCCTAGACCCCCATTTCAAGCACTATCCTTAGTTCACAAGCCCTATTTTTAAAATCTTCCAGTTCCCTAGCCTCATTTTATGGAGTTAAGTTCCCAAGACCCCATTTCAAGAAACATTTAGGACATTTTTGCTTTTTGAGCCCAAATTCAGCCAAAAAATTAGTTCTCAAGGGTCATTTTTGGGTCACTTCAGTTCTCTAGACCCCCTTTTCAGAGCCAATCTTCCGTTCCATAGCCTAGGGTTTCAGATATTGGGGCCGCACACCCCTACCAAAACCAAAGTTGGGTGCCCCCCCCCCCCCCCCCGGGATTCCATCCGTTCGTTTCCAAGTTACAAGCTTTTCAGCATTTTAAAAATCTCCATATCTATAAAATAAAACTGAGTGTTCGTTTATACTTAAACAAGAACATAAATTATTGTTAGATTTCTCTCAAAATTACGCTTAGTCCAGGACTAACTTTAGTCCTGTTTTGTGCATATGGACTCCACATTTCATCTCCCTAAATGTTTTTTTCTCTCACTTAGACTCATTTTTTCTTTGTTTTAAAGTTTTAAACATAATTGAATATTCTACTGCCCTTAGCCAAAGACCCTATATTTTGTAAGAAAATTTACCACTCCATGTCCCTGCCATGCATACTTTAAAAGTTATGTGGTAGACATTTTGTTTTCAAAATTTTGGCCAATTTCCCTATACTCACACTGTCAAAAGTATACAATGCCCCAGTGGCAGCCGGATAGTTAACATTTTGAGGGGGACGGCTATTTTTTTTTAAATCAAAAACAATTTTGTGAGCAAATGTGGTCGGGGGAAAATTATATAATTTTTGTAAAAATCTGTCTAATCAGCTAATTTCAGCTAAAAATCTAGAAATTTACGCAAAAGTTGGCAAACTTTGACTGAAAATTGACATATCTGAAAATTTGAGTCAAGCGCGCAAAACCAAAACAAATTTAGGAGGGGACCCCCCCCACCTTATGCACTCAAGTATAATGTTGCAGGCATAGCGTGACCACAAAATACCCGCTAAAAGGGTGATTGTTTCTGAAGCCAAAATATACCCTTTTTCTTCCATTATCAACCTAAATCGAGAATTTACCGTTATCATTTTAACACTAGGGTTTGAAAAAGTACCCTTATTTCTTGAAAATGAGCTAAAATGGCTGCTTTTGATACCCTAAACGGTGTCACCTGATACATCCTTCTGTCCTCAAAAACAACCCTAATTCACCTTTTTCTTGGTCACGCCATGCCTGCAGCATTATATCTGAGTGACCCCCCGGGATATATTGAAACCTAAATATTCTACAGCAATATGAAAAACATAGACACAATCTGAAAGTCAACGCATATTTGACATTGGTATATATTATTTATTTGACATTATATAATATACGATCATGCATACACAGACATATGAAACTGCAAATATAACAGCAGATAGAAATAGAACCAATTATATAGTACACCGACACCATTGCACAATTTCACACAAAAATATAATATTAGATCACTTTCACAAAATGGTCATTAGATCAAATCTGGAAACAGAATACACTATGCGACACATGCATAGAGCATACACACCCCCACACACCCCAATCAACTGGATTTAGACATGATATAGGTGTATTTCTGTTTTCTGTTTTTATGCACCAAGCGCTTCGAAATGAGTATTGTGACAGGCGCTGTAAAAGAACCATTATATTATTATTATTATTATTATAATTGAAGTGATATTGATTGATTTTATTGCTTTGTTCTTGTTGCACACATTTGTCTGTTGAAGATCACAGATATGATTTAATTACTTTTTGTGAAAGATATGCACCTTAAGCTAGCAAATCATGTATAAGACATGTTTGGATTTTAATGATGAAATTAAATATGATTCAAAATTGATTAAACAAATCCCAGACAAAAATTAAAAAAGGCATTGTTTATACAATATTCTCCAAATAGCTTTTGCTTGAACTGACCTTGATAATAATTTATCCTAAAAGTGAAAAATATGTGAGCATTTATTTGCTCCAAATCTTAAATATGGACGATTTTAGGCTAAACCCCAAGTCCAATATGGATGCCTCTAGAAAAGAATAAACATAAACTTCATATGTTATATACTGTAATTACAAGGCATGATCTGACTTTTCAACTAAGGCTGTCAATTTGTAAATCACAAATATGAAAAGAGATTTTCTTAAAACATGATCTTATTCCACTCTGGCCCCATAATAATAAAGGCACTTACTGTTCCCTTATTGGACGTCTATTGAAATAAATGGTATTCATGAATTACATGTGCATAACAAGTATGCTGAAAATTTACAGTAAGGTGACGACACCCCCAAACCATTTTTAATACAGCTTTCATTAAAATGTGTAACTAGTACCACATAAGCCTACATTGTATAGTCCCTTTAAATAATATGGAAAATATTCTACCTTAAAGTATGTCCATAATAAGATTACAAACCAAAAACAAATGAAATATCTTCACAGATAATTCATGACTACAGTTACATCATCTAGAATGAATGTTCAACATGCAAGCAGGTTATGGTTCTAAATTTGCTTCAGACAATGTAGCCACAATTTTACTTTGATGGCAAGATAGATGGTCTTAAAAGGTAATACCAATTTTACAACGATCAATTTTACATTAAGGGAGCACTTCAAAATTCAACTGACGGTTGACCGCCCGGAACTGCCGGTTGTGGTCGGTACAACCAGCAACAACTGCCGGTTCCAGGCGGTCAACCGCTGGTTGAGTTTTGAAGCAGTCCTTTATATATCTGGCAATAATTTAAATATAGTTACAATTCAGTGATTCAGACCAGCTCTTGAATATGCATCAACTGCATGGAGCCCATATTTAAAAAAAAAGATATTGCTGCTTTAGAAAAGGTGCAGACCAGATGCCTACGTCTTTGTAAGAACAATAATATTGACTCAGAAGAAGAAAGAAGAAAAAAAAACTGATCTACTGGTCACTTTCAAACTTTTAAATGGACATTACAAAACTGATGCAAACATTTTCTTCTCCCTCCCCCACAAAGACCTCAGGGGCCACTCCAAAAAACTGTTCCAAAGACACACAACATAATTGGTCAACCACTTTTATTCAAATAGAGTGGTCAAGTATTGGAAAAAGCTCCCAGATCAAGTGATGCACCATCAATAGATTCATTCAAAAAGAACTTGAGTGTCCTGCCATTAGGAGGACTAATGACCAAGTATCAAGTATAGACGAATCCGACCGCGCATGTTGATTTGTCTCAACCGTGTGTGGCGCTGTTGCGTCCGCCATTGAGGGGGGCCATCGGGGGCCACTTTTGTATACCTTATACGTTGTATATGCGGATCGGTATTAATTTTCATGGCTTTTCTTGGAGTTTTTGGTTGTATTTCTTAAAAATATATATAGGGTAGTAAATTCACTTGCATTAAAAAGGAAAGCTTTAGCGAAAAATAAATGTTCAATGTCGTGATTCTCGCGGAAAGAACTTGAATTTACTAAAAGCCAATGATGATTGCGGAACTTGCGCAAATTCAAGTTGTCACTTATAAAGCTGAAGCCGTCAGATTTTTGAAATTCTTTTAGCACCTTCTTGAAAAAATGGGATCTGCTTACTTTGAAAATGTTATTAAAGAGACAAAAGATAATGTTTCCAGCTAAAAAAAACTCCGTTAATATAGACAGATGATTCGAAAACAGGAAAACATTAACGCGTCCGTATGACTAGGCCTACTATCATAATAATAGTTTCCGATTTTATATTTTGTTTTTTTCAAAAGATTGAAAAGAAAAACATGCTTTAGGCCTAGAGGTACGTGATGTTCTGAAACTAGCCAAACACATTTTTTTGCTAGACATTATGATAGGTCTAGCCTACATTGTTCAGTAGCAATATTATGGATAAGTTTCCAAAATCATGTTGATGCTAAGTGTGTTTACCGGGGTGCTTACATATTGGGCCTAAAAAGTTTATTATTCACGGGATCCCAATCATTAAACTTACCCTATAGTCACTGGTTTGCGTTTAGTATTATATATATAATCTTCATATCGGATATTAGTTTCAGTTATAGTAACGAAACAAAAACGTATCAAAAAAGTTCAACATGTCCGATATTATGAATGGCACGCGCGTGAATACCCAACAAAGCTACCGCGCGTAAATAACAAACGCGTGCTTTTAGAACAGCGTTCTTACAACGCACGTCAAATTGCGTATTTTAGCAACCACATAATTCAGCAGTAATTTCATTCAGTAAAAAGAGAAGTTCGATTTTAAGATGGACATAGAATGTCCCGGGGTAGGCCTAAAAGAATGACATCTCAATGTATTGACTATGGTGACAACTACTAAATGGCCCCCCCGTAATGGCGGCGACGCAAGAGGGCGGTCTTCCGAGAGTGCTTTGTCGGATTTGTCTATAGGCGAAATCATACTCGGCCTCAAAACAAAATTTTTCCTACCAAACATTTGGTCGTGACGTCACCAAATATTTGCCATCGAACTTAAAGTATGAACGGGTAGCAAACATTTGTTCCAATGTATATGGCAATTCAATAGCATGTGCAATCTAGCGCAAAATTTTATTTGCTCTCAACTCGGTGTTGACGTTATTTTGTTTGGGGTCACTTGTCATTTTGACGTCACGACCAAATGTTTGGTAGCGAAAAACTTGTTTGGAGGCCGAGTATGTTTTCGGCTTATCAAATAAGTAAAGCTAACTGAAGCATTATTATAGGATGAAGCATTATTATAGGCTCCTGATAAAGAAGTAGACAATTTGCTCATATCCCATACACTTTGATTTGCATATGTACTGATTAAAAGGTACATATCATGACCAGAATGCAATGATCTAGTTACTGACACACATCTTGTAACATACATTCAACGTAAACATATAATTTGATTTGGGATTGCAAGGCTTCAATTACTCTCCTGAGAGGTTTGTTGGAGATGTCGAGTGAGTAATTTTAGGTCACACAATTATAGTTAAACTAGCTATTTAAGATGACCAAAATATTGCTCTGAAAAGAGACCATTATTTTATGAGAGCTAAGGAGAAGGACTGCTATCCGTAAACAAGATGGTTCTCGAACCAGTAGTCTCTCCTGCGTATCGAACGCCTACTGAATTGACCGCCTACTTAATCATTCAGTTGTGGGGTGGATCCCAAGGGAAAGGTCATACAACGGGATCACCATTGGCACTTTTGATCGCTGGTCCAAGACGAACAATTTGACACCTTAATCTTTGAAATCGGACAAAGTTGAAAAATAAGCAACATTTTATGCATAAATTATGCAAATGAGGTACGTAATTAGCATATTTTGCGATCAAATTGAATCTGGCACAAGCGCAGCTCTATCCTCACCTACCCACCAAATTTCATGAATGTAGGGTGCACAGTTTGTAAAATATGCCATTTAAAGCATTTTATGCATAAATTATGCAAATTAGGTACTTAATTAGCATATTTTGCGCAGAAATTGTTGCTGGATCCAGTTCGGCTCCGGGTCTACCCAGTCACCAAATATCATTAATGTAGGGCATGCGGTTTCCGAGATTTGCTCCGGACAAAATTTGTGGACGGCGGACAGAAAATTGGAATGCTACGTCTCTTCTGAACATTTTCAGGCGAGACAAAAATAAAGGCCAGATTTGGTCAGAGTGGTTTCAATAAGAAAACAAAAACCATATGAAAAATGTGCTTGTATTCTTTCTTGTGTTACACTGACCATTTCTCAATTCTAAAATTAGAAATATTAACCCAAACACAATGGCCCGTATTCCAGAAAAGTGTTTAGATAAACCACTGTTTTAATTCTCGTCAACAGCACGGCTTATTGAACATTTCCACTTGAAAGCTGTAACGTTGCGTATCATTCCTAGACAGTTGATGTTCAATTAAACCATGGTTTAGCTAAACACCTTTCCGGAATACAGGCCAATATGTTTAGTTAGAGGGAACACTTTAAGCTACATCTAGCACAGGTGCAAATTCAATACAGAGCAAAACATATACATTTGTTTTCTCCACTTCATATATACCTAGAATTTTCAAGACTGCAATCAAGACTCTAATCATAATTATTAGTGAAAAATGATTTGTATATACAGTACAGTTTGACTAGTATAAAAAGAATTATAACTTTGAGCTGAAACAGGAAACATATACCAAGTACAATATAAATCAGAAAAAGAGCACCGTCTGACTACCATGTAGTGCCGATACAGCATGCTTGTTACACATTGGATTTCTGTATTAGTGAAAATGACAAGTACACAATGTAGTCAATTACATGTTTATTAACTCTTTGTGTTCCTAGCTATAACTCACCAGGTACACTGTATGCAATGTGGTGCCCTGCCAAAGAGGAGTATTCGCATATGGGACAACAGCTTAATTTGACTTCCGAAACCACAGAAAAGTTAGAGTAAAGTTTCTTGCCCAAGGAAATGAGTTTGAACCCAGAACTCTGTATAAAGGTCGTACAAATAACAATTACATATGCGTAGCCAGGATTGCGTACCCCCGGGTGCGCAATAAATCCTAGTCCAAAACCGCAACAGGTCCAGGGGCCACTAGGGGCACACAGCGATATTAATGTATTGATAACGTACCAGAATAATGTTGCGCTAAGAACACATAACAAACAGTCTGCGCACACTCCGAACACACTACAAATAGCTACAATCAGTCAGCGCAAATACCAAACTGATATTCTGGTCTGACCTTGATTCGCCTTTCATCCTTGCAAAGCTCCAGGGCAAAGGTGGGCGAATCGATAGAAAACACGTGCGCTAAGCTCTCTTGTAAACGATCAAATCAATCAAAACATTGAATGCCTGTTCCTCATTACCAGGGGAGGGGGTGCGTGGAAGATTACACAGGTGTTGAGAAGATGGGATAGGCCTAGAGGGCATCGAATTCGGTCTTGTGCTGTGTGAGTTACACATAATAGGTTATCAAATTTAACCTGGCATCTTCGGAAAGGGTTTATATCAAATTAATAAAGAATATTTGCTTGATCATTATAGTGAATTTTAAACTATCAAAAATAATGCTTCTAACATGTCCGACTATGCCTAGGGTGATCACTCCCAATTTGCATTCTCTTTTCACTCAGAATAAAATATTCCTCGTACAAGAGTGAAATTTCACTCCTTAAAAGAGAGAATTTCACTCCTTAAAAATAAATTTCACTCGAATAGAGAGAATTTAACTGGAATAGAGAGAATATCACTCGAACAGAGTGGAATTTAAAAAAATGATGCCTTATTAAGGCAGAATGAAATTCTACTCGTTTACATTACATTAAGATTAAAATTGTTAAAGTGTTGTAGGCCTAGTGCTAGTCATGAAACAGTTACATTTTACTATTTTTGTAATAATTATTACGTCACTCTTACATTTGGTTTTAAACAATATGTTTATTTGATAAGTTCGGCCGCGCACAGTGTAAATAGGTATGACAGATAGTTGTCTCGGATAAGACAGCATATCGTTTCACTCATTTTTTACCTTCGAAAACTGGCTCGCATGTGGTTACCCGGGCACAAATATCAGTTATCCCCCGGCCTCGCTTTACCCAAGAATCCAGCACCCGGCAATCAGTAACAGCTGTTATGTAATATCTTGGTAGCCCTTGAAATGAAATTAGCTCTTTTGTGTGACATTATCAGTGTAGCGTAATATAATACATTCAAAATATTTATGCTTAATCACTCCATTTTAAACAGGCCGCTTTTAAAGAACAAAGACATTAGCTATTCATGATAATCATTACGATACGCATGAGTACATGGTTTCCGTTTATTGTATAAAACTGTTTACACACCAGTATCTTGATCTTGCTCTGGTCTATTAAATAATGGTAACTTTGCTTTGGGATACGAAAAAGAACGATAAACATCCAAGTTAGTCGAGCAAAGTTGGCAAAAATAAAAATAAGTTGGCATTTGGCGTTGCTGCAAATGTCTTAGGTAAGGTACCATCAACACTAGAAAACTAGCGGATTATCTGACAAAACTAGCCAAAAAATATAATTTCAGATTAAAAATACCTTTCATTTTCATGAAACTAAATATTTCAATAAAAATACAGGTTTTTTAAATATACAGAACTCGCTCAAATTTTAGTCGATTTTCGTCATCTAAGAATATTTCTGTTCAGTAAAGTGCTCTCAACATGTCTCTATGCATGAATAGTGATCGTTTTTCTGCATGAGACAATCGGAAGCTTAGCACGTTATCGTGGATGTTCGGCAAAATTCGGAAATGGTACTGAACCAGTAGGATTGTGAACGGATGGCGTGCTATTATTTTGGCTGTATGAATATCGCTGTGGGGCAGGTACCTATATAGAATGGGTCACCAAATGTATTATTAGCAGAAGTTAGACTACTGCGCCCTTTTTTCTCTGTTTTCCCATTGTTTTTCTTTCTTTCTTCTTTTTCTTATCTTTTTTGTTGTAGACCCCCGGGGTGCGCGCGCCCCTTCCGCACCCCCTGGCTACGCCAATGGAATTAAGTGATTGCGTCTGTAGATATTTGTGCTTGATTTTTGTTATAAATAAATATGGGTTAAATACAGGGGATTCATAATGCCCTATGCCTCCCTGATTTATAATTCCACACTGAACAGGTATGTGCTAATCAATACGACCCAAGTAAGCTCCATTCTACACCATGCATCATTTCAGGTTCTATGGCGACAGTGGCGTAGCCAGCATAGGGCAGGGGGGGGGGGCCTTACAAAAAATCGAGAGGGAAATCTGGACAGCAAATGTGAAACATTGGGAAGGACAAGAAACATGAGAAAGCAGCAGCAAGATTGCTAGACAGGAAACATGAGGAAAAGCAGAAAATTGTCAAGAGATGTGCAAAAATCGCTTAAAACCTTTTTTTTTTTTTTGCTTGTCAGTTTTTAAAATCGGCTTGAATATATTAGGGGTGTACGAAAATGGATTTTTTACTGGGAAAATTGGGCAGAATTGTGCACAGGCTGGGGGAAAATCAGGAAAAATCAGGACGAAATGTCCCCCCCCCCCCCTCCCCCCCACCCCCGACAAAAAAGTCTGGCTACGCCCCTGGGCTCTGAACCTTGATCAGCCCACATATGAACCATCATAGTCCGGTTCAGCTCCTCAGGTTTTGTACGGATTTCCACAAGACAATTAGCAGTTAGTTCCTTGTCCAATAGAATATCAAGCACGCTTCACTTTTGGCACCGTTGGGTTTCGAACTTGGGACCTTTCGCACTGTAAGCGTGGACCTTACCGTTTGAGCTAACTTGACTGAATGTTATGTAGGTTAAATCACGAGTCCTTGCAAGATGCAACTTAGTTCAATTTAATAACATTAATCTGCACCATATTAATATATAGCTGTCTGCATTCTCTCAATTTGGGAGAACCACCTTGATTCTTGTACATAAATATAGTCCCTTTCTTATCACATAGTTAGTTAGCAAAATTTACATAAAATATCAATGTGCCCTGAACAATTTTTTATTTTACCAAACTTGTGTAAACCTTGCAGGGTTTTTTTCCTGGGGGGGACTGGGGGGG
>JXSR01S067680.1:61807-72269 GCA_000969725.1 Ophiothrix spiculata | reverse complement strand
TGTCGTCCAGAATTGTCCACGCTGGATGTCGGTGAAGTCATAAGATGCTGAGGTGGCTGCTGGTTGGTATCAGTTTGCGGCTGGCCAATCTGAATGTCTACATATTGATGCATGGCTTCTATGTGTCGGGCGACCATCAATGCAGGGTCTGCTTCATAGCGCGGCTCACTTTGATTTGACAATTTTTGTTTCTTCTTAATAGCGACTGGAAATGGTGCTGATGCAGCTGCCACTGCTCTTTCATCGTGAGTATCATCTCGATGCCGTTTCTCATTATTAGCTCTTATCATGCTTTTTTCTTGTTTCTTTTGTTTCAATTTCAATTTCAATATCGCTGTTTTTGCCTTTTCTTTCAATTTTTGAGCCTTAGCTGCTTGTCGTAATCTTTCATTTCTTTCTTTCATTTGCTGCCGTTTCATAATTCTCCTGCAGACACCGCTACCTCTGTAGTGAGCCATCAGTGTCTGCAGTTTCTTGGCTGCGATACGATGAATGAAGCAGAATGTTTCGCGACAAATTCTTTCACCGTGAATGTAATGATCGGAACGACAATGTTTCCTTTCGACATGTTTTTTCTTCTTGGCAATAGTCATTAACGACATATGCATGCCCGTTTGAAGTTTGGCTAAAATGGCAATATCCAATTCCTTCTTGTTCAGTGCTTTATACTGATTGCGAAGGGCCATTAATTCTGGTCGTGTATAGCGTGTGTAACATGGCTTCTTTTTGTTATATTTGCAATGGCATTTGAAACATTCTTCTTTACCTGTCATTTCATATGGGTCTTTTTCTGCTTGCAGATCCTCTTCTTCTTCTTCGACGATTGGTTTTGGCAATAAACGCTTTACACTTGCTGTAAGAGAAAAAAGACACAGATAAGCAGGGCTAGAGATTCGTCCACTGATGCGAGAATCCTATTGGACTCTCGCAAAACTACTGGGGAGAATCTTTGCAAGAATCTTTGAATTCTTTACATTCATACACAATGTGTCCGCCTCACTTTAAGAGAATCTATTTGAATTCTCGCAATATCCTCTAGGGGAGAATCTCTGCGAGAATGGATTCTCGTTGAATTTCTAGCCTTGGATAAGTATTGCAAAGAGGCTGCCTGAGACAAATGTAACTACCAGCCATGCAGCACAGCCAATTTCATTGTTTGTTAGGCCACACTAATTTAATTGTTTGTCTCAAAGCTCACCTACATTTTAAAACCTAATGCCGAATGCATTTAAAACAAAATTAGTAAAAAAAATTCCAACTATACCAGGTGTTACACTTGCCATTTTCGCCATTCATTTCCCATCCATTGATATTTACTTGTATATAAAACAGTATGTTTGTTATTCTGTTATTTTGTGGTCCACAGAATACGTTTGTGATCTTTGATGGGGTTTATTTGACGAAATTGAAAAAAAAAAATATTTAGAAGAAAAATTCAAATTTCAACGATTTGGTGATGTTAATGCGGCGATGCGCATGTTAAAACTAACACGGGCGGCAGTTTTGAGACAAACAATTAAATTATTGTGGCCTCACATGTACATTGTTCAAGTGCGCCACATAGTTCGCTCAGAACTCATGCCATTTGTAAACTCCTGTCCTGTTTCATCCAGCAGACTATTCAAGCAATCATATGCTTAATATTCATTGCCTTTGTATAGAACATATTAGTGAAGTTATATGTGACCATCCATCATGAACCCAGGTGAAGTCACCATTTTTTTTTACACATAAGTCATATTCTAGAAATTGTGGGTTTGCAGATTTGAAATGTATCTACACGCCTTTCTCAATTTTTGTTTATTTAAACTCAAAAATATCTGAACACTAAGGTCCGTATGCACAAAGCAGGACTAACTTAGTCCCGGACTATTAAAGTGAAATTTGATTTTTTAAAAAGTAACACATTTTTTTGGGAATCTGTAATAAGTTATGCCCTTGCATTAAGATATATGCTGAAATGACTATAATTTGACAATTTATCTGTTTTGGAACAATGGCATTTTTTGGCAAAAAGAACACAAATTGGTTTAGTCCAGGACTAACTAAGTTAGTCCCAAACTAAACCATTTACGTGTTCTAAAAATAATTGAAATGTTTTAAACATACAAAATTTGTATGTAGTAAAAGATTCAGTTCAAATCTTTAAACAAAAACTAAAATTATTGTATTGCTAGATTTCCCCCAAAATGTGCGAAATTCCACAATTTCAAATTTTACTTAGTCCGGGACTAAGTTAGTCCTGCTTTGTGCATACGGACCTAACATTTTCTAAATGTAGTCACATTGGAATTTGCATAATCATCATCAGCATGATGCTGATGATGATTATGCAAATTCCATCACGCTCTTGTCTGAGTTGACATAGTGTCCTCAATAATTGTATGCCATTCGTGTCTGTCGACTGTTAGATTTTGGATGTCTGTGTAGTTTATGTCCTTTCATTTCTGAATCATTCTGAACCAGGTGTGTTTTGGTTATCCTTGTGGCTTTTTTTGTTTGTCTTTCAAGTTCCTGCAGATATTTTCCTCAGAAAGTCTTATTAAGGGACCTAACCGCTGGAGGCACTGGGTTTTGATAACGCTGCTCCAGCTTTTTTGGTTAGATCTTGCATAATATGAAGACTTAAAATCTAAGTTTTCTTGGTTTTAGGAATTCTGGCATGTCTTGCTGTGAAGAATTTCTGTGAGTTTTATGAATTTGAAACAAATGAAATTTTAGCGCTGAAAATGTGTTCTTCTTGAATGTATTTACAACAATTCTGGACCAGAGGCTAACTTCACAGGAGTTTGTGGTGGATGGCCACATACAATTTGATTCAATATTATTAGTAAGACAGTATAAAAACAACTGTAAACTTGGGTGACTTTGAAGGCCAGTGTGACTTTGAACAAAACTTTGACTTGCCAAGGGGGCTCAGGAAATCCACATCTTTCCTGATGGTGGTTTGTAAAGGATTTCAACCATTATTGGTTGATACACTGTGTATCAAAATGATTAGTACCATACCCAACTTTATGATTTTTTACACAAAATCTAGGAATGTTGCATGGCATTACTTTATTCACCGAGTATAAAAAGAACAATTCAAAAGCTTCCATTTAAAAAAAGAATTTTGAATTTCCTAGGCAATTTTTAAACTGAATCGAGTTCCCTTTAAGTGTCAAGTTGAAATGAACCGAATAACTGAATCGAGTTCCCTTTAAGTGTCAAGTTGAAATGAACCGAATAAAATCAATCAATCAATCAATCAATAAGTGCATGATATATTGCCAATTTGCCAAGCCCGTTGCCACGTCAGAAAGTTATCGTTAAATGGCACATTAATAGACATCTGAAGAATGCAATAGGTATCACCAAGGAAGATTGCAAATAAATATCATTTATATCAATAAATATTGTAATAGATTAAGCATTTATGAAAATCTGCATTACTGCCATGAACTTATTTATGTTGAGGAAAAATGTATAAAGAGACATAAATGAAGACGGGTAATATTTTCCATTTTTATAAAGACAAGTAACATTGTCCGTTAACTTGGCAAGTTTTTAGTACAATCATTAAGTTCTTTCTTCGTGTCATGAGAAGTCAAACAGGACTTTCAACATTAGCATTTGGCAATTTTATAAGTAAAATTATATTTTAAGGCAGGAAATATAAAATAAAATCTTATGTAGACTGAGTTATTGATTTCTGTCTTCATTGAAATTGAAAGGCAACAAATCAAATCCGTGGCGAGTTTTCAACATTGGTGCATTTACATTTATGCTCCCACTCTTGGAATCGAAATGACGAAATGCTCTCATTCTTTTTGCAAATTAAAGGCAAAGAAATGTATTATCAAATAAGATAATTCTGAATCTCAAAATGGAACATAATGTATTTTTAAAGATTTATTCATTCTGAGTACTTATCATTTTGATCACCCTGTAGTTGCAAGCCATTACAAATCATTATTACAAACCACAATCAGGTGAGATAAGTTGATTAAGCACCGTCTTGTCAAAATTTTGTTCAAAGTCTGATAGTCAACCCAATGCTCAAAATCATTTACGGTATTTTTGTTTCAAATAATTCTCAGATATGAAAATTCACATCCTTGTCAAGTGCATGTACAGTATACACTTTTTGCAATTAAAACATGCTTTAAGGCTGCGATCACATAGAACTATACTATTCGGGTATATGATGTACGATTTTACTTGGGCACGCATATAGATTCAACCGAACATGTGAATTTGATGCTATCGGGTCACATGAGAGGGTACTGTTCGAAAAAAGCGTATAGCTTGCAGTGCCTGTATCACATATATAGCCATCGAACAGTGTATAGCGAATACCGTATACTTCTGTGATCGCAGTCTTTAAGGTACACTCAATGTCAATATGGTGTTAGGCCTATATACTTATTGACAAGGTAACTTTTAACTGAAGGCACCGAAGGCATTAGGGTGTTTCTTTATAACTGGGGTCCAATGGATTTTGGTGTCCCTGTTACATAGTGATGTTTTTCAAAGCTGGAATTACTCAATTGGTAATTATGTTCAGATTAATTTGATGGTGTGTGAATTAAAGGATTGTACACACCCCTTAATTTGAAAGCCAAAAACATAATGAAGCACGTGCCGTTTTATCTTTATACACAAAATATGTACGTTTTCACAATGTAACAGGGACACCAAATTCAACAAAAAAGTGTGACATTTAAAACATGTGAAACATAAATGATCTTATCTCAGTAAATAAGCTGATAAGAGTATTCCTGATGATTTTATAGCAAGTAAACACATCAATCTCTTATATTAATGTGAAATTTGGAGCAAAATTCCTGAATTGTTGATATGCCATCATTCTGAAATCTGCCTTCACAATGTAACATTTGGTGTCCCCCTAAAATTGCTTACATTGTGATAGATAAATATGGCTGTAATTTCCTGACCAACCAGTGTATCATTTTTTTTTCATTGTTATTTTTGTGCATTTCTGGTAGTTTTAAACATATTAAAAAGTTATGAAGCCCAGACATTTGAGAGATCTGAAATATCTTGATTTTTATTTTTTGAAAAATTCGTTGGTGTCCCCTAAAATTCCAGGTGATCAAACATTGATATCATTTTTTTTCCAAGTTGTCGTAAGAAATTTCTATTAAACTCTTCATATTTACCTTTACTTTTATGGCTTTTGGCAAGTTTTTGGTAAAATTTATTCAATCTACTTCAATATTTTAGAAATATTGGGCAAAACATGTTTGGTGTCCCCTGTTACATTGTGACATTTACATTTAAGATATATTCATATAAAATAAGCATACTTGAGCCAATTGGCGGAATGTTTGTGAATTTAAGTTACATTTTGGTCACATAATAAGATTAGAATGAAAATTCATGTTAAAATATAATTACATGTGATTTAAACCAGTTTATGCATTTTGGTGTCCCCTGTTACATTGTGAACCTTGATTTTTGACCCTTTTGGCAGAAAATTGTATGAGTTTCATCATTTTTATGGCAAATAAGTGCTTGAAACATCCCACATAATCAAATGATATTAAATTAAACAGCATGGGAAATTATTTTTCAAAGTTAAAATACAAATATTGGTTTAGGGTCAAAATTGCCAATGTCACATGTTGGTACCCTTTTATAAATAAACACCCATTAGCCGTCGGTGCCCCTACCAGTTGCCTTGATGTCCTATTACTTAACAATGCCTAATGCTATTCTTTAACATGTAATTGCCTTCTAAAACAGTGTGCCCTTTCAAAATTGCCTTGAAATGGGGTGCCCTTCAGAATCCTTAAAATTTACCCTGCTTATTGATGTTTTCTTTTGTTTTTGTCACAACTAAATGGATAATGCAGTGACGGCTTTCATATTGCAATATTTGTGTCCGAAATATATTTGAAACAATAATATGAAAGCATTCAAGACTAGCCACTTAAAACAAAGTTTTTAAAACTCCTTCTTAAAGGGACTGGCCTAGATCCTGTCTGCTGATTTTCTGACTATATATTTTTTTCACATGTATCGATAGTACATGATTATACTAACATATCCTATTTGTGTAACAGAGGAGAAAAATGAAATTATTTACCAACTGTATTTTTTGTCGCCGGCGACAAAAAATGGTTGAAAAAGTGTTTCTAGTTTCAAATCTTAAAAATATCTTGTTTCTACACCTGTGATGGGTAAACAAAATTATTTTTGATAAAATTGTTTCTCTTTTGATATGTATTAACTTATCTCCAAGAGCTTCATTTGATCTTTTATCTGGTAAATCCAGACTGAGGTACAAATTAAGGATTTAGAAAACACTGGATAGTCACACCACCATCACATATAGATATATTGCAAATCAATTTGCTGTCAATTTGAGCCATTTCTGTGTACATTTTTGTACTTTTTTTGGATTTTACTACACTTTTCAGCTTTATTTAAAGCATTTCCATAAGTTTTTAATTCTAAGTGGAATTTAGGCTAGTCCCTTTAATGTATGCTACCAACCTGCTTCTCGTGACATCCCCACGGCAAGACATTTTTTGTACCGACAATGAATGCACTGGTTTCGATTGGACGAGGTGATAATGCAAAGCCCGTTGCCATGTCGACACGCTTGAATTTTGTCTTTCTTACTTGTCCTTTTGAAGAAGCCCTGGAAATTGTATAACCATGATAACAGGGAATATCATTGTTAGTGTATGTTACAATGTATGTTCATTTGAATGTACATCATGCATTTGTTATTTAGGTTCAAGGAATTTAAGGTGGTTCAATAGGGTGTTTCTGAAAAAGTTAAAAACTAAATTTAGAGGCACTTCGATTACAAATTAAAATTAAACAAGTAGAGCTGAACAAATTGAACAAAATGATTTTTGTTTTAAGGAAATCAGACACACGGTTGTCAAGATATAATGCATGTTTTTAGTTTCTTTGTTTTCTATCATTTTTGCCAAAATATATTGATAAAGTTAATGAGCAACATTTGCAATTTGTGCTAATTAATATTCATATTTGCCAATATTTATAGCAATATCTTATTAATAAACCTTTATTTTACACAATTTTTACATAACACTTGGCCTAAAACATTAATATATGATTTACCCGCCCATCTAATAAATTGCATAATGAGCATACAAAAAGCAAATATGCAAATTAGATGGGGTAAACCATACATTTAAGTTTTTGGTCATAGAAACACATTGGCAAAGTTTCAGGTTATAATTCTTAAAGGTAAAAGTAATAGGCCTATGAAGGTTTATTCATAAAATATTTTTTTTTTTAAATGACAAAAATTAATTAAATGAGCACATTTTGCCAGTATTCCTCATTAACTTCATCAATATATTGGCAAAAACAATAGAATACAAAGAAACTTTAAACAGCAATATCTCAAAAAAATGTTTGTCCCATTTGGCTTAAATTTTGGAATTAAGATTTTTTATCTCTTTGCAATAATCTTATTTGAATCTTTTCAAGTTTGTATAATTCATAGACAACCAGAATATGATCCCTTACGAAGATAATCAAAGACATAATTTACAAAATTGTACCTATAATTGAGATTACAATGTGTGCCCTTTAAAAAGATAGGATTTATGTTGCAAACATTGTGTTCTTTTAAAACACTTAAGTGCATAAGGTGTTTTAGAATCCTGTTAGTGCACAAGGAGGGAGGGGATCCAAATGGACCCCCCTAAAAACCATGTTCCCGGTCGAATTTTCCTCTGAAATTTTGGCCAGGTGTAGATTGTGTCAGCACAACTCGGAAAACACACAAACAAATTAAAAACCAGTCGTTCAGTTTCAAAATGGCGGCCGAAAACCGGATTTCAGTTTTTGAAAATAGAATTCCCGCCAAACGGCTTTCCTGATTGAATTTTTTGATAAAATTTGGCTCATAGAAGCAGAAGATAAGTACAAATACATTACTGAAAAGAAATTGAAAAAAAGTTATTTGGTTATGATTTTATGGACAAAACAAATATTGAACAACACCATCATTTTACCAGTTTATGCTAATTATCTCAAAAACGACGTGACCAAATTGAATTTTGTTTGCACCAAAACATGCGCAACCCCTACCCTGACAATTACATAAAACAGCTTTATTGAGTTTTGTTGCGTTTTTGCGGTTCGCGTGATCAACAAAATCCAGGGTCCATGTGGACCCCCTTGTGCACTTACATGTTTAAAGCACACAGTATTGCAATCTGTTAGTACATTGTGTTTGCGTCATATGCGTCATAATCAGAATACTACCACAAGGGCAACCTATGTTTGACAAAATTTTGGAATAACAGCATGTACATAATTGTACAATAGTACTGATATATCATGTTTCAAAATGGGACTACAACATGAGCAGGGGTGTGAGAGGCCAGTTGACAAAAACGAGGAAAAATGAGGAAAAGCGCCGTAAAGTCAGGAAAAAGGTCAAAAACGGGCTGAAAATGAACAAAAAAGCTGAAATTTTAACACAAGAAAATTTTCAAAAATGAGGAAATCAGCTGAAAAGAGGAACTCTCACACCCCTGTATGAGAACAAGATTGAATAAAACCTTTGGTATGATTAGCTGCAAGGTTTTACAAATTAACCACAGAACTTTGCATTCAATATACAACAAAAATTATTTTGTAGCATCTATATATCAATGGATTTTCATCCACACATATGTGGTGAATTGAAATCTCTACTTGAAATTTACAGAACTTCTTTCCTATAAAGTCCATTGAAAATTAAAGTACATTCTGCTAAAGAGTGACAGAAGTGATTTCAGGAGAAAATGGTTTTTTTTCAGCACTAACCTTACATCCCTCACACACACGCACTCCATAATGGCAGCCTGTAGCCCTGTCTGAACAAACGCGACAGTAGACATATTCCTCCTCCATCCCGTCCAAACCATCTTGAGTCGACGATGGCTGAGAGTCTTGGCGTAACGCATCTTGGGCAGATGCTTCCTTAGACAACTGATGATCCGAAGTAGACGGCTGATCATGACGAGATAATTGCACGGGGTTATTTTGAGTTGTTAACTGTTGTGTGTCCACAGCACCGTGTTGAGATGAGGACGACTTTTCTACGACACCATGTAGATTGCTGGATATCTGTTGTACAGGACTATGTAGAGTGGTGGACTGCCCTACAGGACTATGTAGAGTGGTGGATGACTGCCCTACAGGACTATGTAGAGTGGTGGATGACTGCCCTACAGGACTATGTAGACTGGTGGATGACTGCCCTACAGGACTATGTAGAGTGGTGGTGGACTGCCCGGCTGGCATCATGTCACCCTGTTGAGCAAACATACCAGGCAACATTCCTGGTATAGGCTTAGGGTGTTGGATTGCCTGTAAGCCTAATTCTTGTAAAGCATGATGTTGTGAATAAACATTCTGATTTGTACCAGCACTGGCCATTGTGTGGGTTGGTCCTGAACTATCTGTGTAAAAGAAATTAAAAAATAAATAGTAAATTATTGCTTTAAAAAACTTTGGTGTCAGGTTCCTCAGGCTCAAACCCCCAAGCTATATCCGTTTCTTTAATAGTCAAAAAGGATATGTGCTACATAGATTTTTTATTATGGTTTTTTAGGTCACTTTTATTTTAGCCACTTTGCTTCATGCGGCCGAATTTTCTTCTTTTTTTCTCCCTTGAATTAAAAAAATTAATAAAAAGAAAAAACTCTCCTGAATGAAAACATGCACAAATGCAGTAAAATTTGAATTTTTAACCCTATGCGCGTGGAACCTGAGAAAAGTTATTTTTTTCTTGGCCTTATGGTAAATGCTATTATATGATTTAGGCAAAAAAAAAAGTTAATTTGCCCTAACCCTGGGCTATTTTTTTTATTTCATTTATTGATCTTGGGTATGAAGCTATTCTCTAAATGTAATGCTATAGGCCTATATCAAGAGAGAGGCAATGATTTGTTTGTAAAACATTCCTTTCACATAGATTGCAGATAAATCAAAAGACATTTTGAATTTGCATTAGATCTTCTGATAAAGCCAATTTTAAAGTTTCATCTCTAGGGGGCAGTATGTATTGTTGTTTTCAAAGTTATCAATGCAGTTGCACCAGCTTATCTCAACAAGTACATTTCCAATCATGTTGCTCCCACAGAAGGCCTCCGCTCTGCTCAAGACACCCTTTGTTTGGATGTTCCTATGACAATGTTGAAAATTGCCGATGGTACATTAAGCTCGTTTGGATCTAGAAATTTGCCTTTTGGTATCAGAAGTTCTGCTAGTATCGCAATCTTCAAAAAGCAGCTCAAGACTCATTTGTTTGTGAATTTGTTATCTTTTTCTTTGTTTTCATCATTTTTCATTTGAATCTCCTTGGCAGTCTTCAGGATGATTTGAATTCTTTCAAATGCTGGTCCGATGCCAATAGTTTAAATCTTAACCCTGCTAAATGTCAGGCGCTGCAGATTAAATTTTGTCAAGGTACACC
>JXSR01S067680.1:16733-37930 GCA_000969725.1 Ophiothrix spiculata | reverse complement strand
TGGATCCAGATCGGCTCCGGGTCTACCCAGTCACCAAATATCATTAACGTAGGGCATGCGGTTTTTGAGATACGCTCCGGACGGCGGACAGAAAATTGCATCCCTATGTCTCTTCTGAAAATGTTCAGGCAGAGACAAAAAGGAATCTCATCTTACGTTATGCCAATACTGTATTCTTGAGTTGGTGGGACATAATTACACCAGGCCTTGCATTGAAATTTCACTCAATAGTGGTTTAATTTTGTTACAAATGTAGATCAAACAACTTGGCATGCTATAGACCTTTTCAAAACACACCTTTCCTAGAATTTCCGAAGCTAATTTCACACTTTCCAGCAATTGACGACCGAAAAAGTGACTCTTCAACACAATAACCAGAATGTTAAGTTCACGTTCTCGTTAATTAGTTGCGTACGAATTCGAACTTGTAATTAGCGTTAACACTATCGAGTCACTATTAGTGTGATCGCCCTGATGCGACTTGAAATCTCAAGCTTAATCAGCCGATTTCAAATGGAAATTTCACTCTTTGTGTCGGTGAGCTTATGGTACCATCAGCCAAAAGTTGTTCAGAATTAGTGTATCTAATAATGTAGGGGTCTGGTTCAATTAATTTTTCACTTTTATTGCACTGAAATGCCAGAGAATTTTCGGAAAAATTTGACAAAATCAGGCATACTAAATGAGCTTGTACGTGATTGGTTGAAAAAAATGGCCATGTAATCAATGTTCCAGAGATTTCCGAATGGATTTTGAAAAGGTCTATTGTTTAGAATTCAACACAACTGTGGCAAACTGACACACCAATTTCAAACCATCAACAAAACGAAAATATTGAATTCCAGGAACAATGTTATAATGATAATAACACAGAAAAACATGTGTAAAATTAGTATGTTCTCTCTATTTTTCTTTTTTTATATATAATTACGATGCAATAACCCACTAAAAACACCTTAAGGTTAACACAAGGAGCACTCTTATTAACATTGTCATAAATATAGCAACTTGAAAACAAGCAAAACTAGAAACACTGTTAGTGAGTATCTATTGATTATTAGTGATTGATTATGATAATGCAGATAATCACATGTGCTTGCAGAAGACTAGTCCACTCAGCCGAGATGACTTCATCCCTAATACCTACAAAGAGACAAAATTGAGATGGGCTATTCCAGATGAATTGCGCACCAACCTATGAAAGGCTAGTCTAAATGGGATACGTTCAGTTGAAAATGAAATCAAGGTTCTAATTCAAGAAGGCATATTTGCTGTTGACACACACACTAATTAACAGGGCCTGATCTGAAATAAAAATATACCCTAATGTGAGAGTTGATTTTTACCATGAAAACCAAAGAATCAACAAAACGTAACTAGCATGCAATAACCTTTAAATCTAAACTTTGAGAAGCTGTAGACACTTTTGAGAAATCTGGCAGGAACAGCCATTAAATCGGATCTGTCAATTCCAGTGCATTCCAATAAACAGCATTGATATTTTCATCCCATCTCCAGAAATGCCTTCCATGGGGTTTTGCTGTGAGGTGGACTCTTGCTATCACTTTCACCCCATTCCAGAAATGCCTTTTCAAGATTTGGATGGAGTGTATCTGGAACAGCTCAATTACACATAGTAAAGGGCAACTCTTTGTAATGGAAACAAATAATCAACTTGTTCTTTTAAAAACTTGAACATGGAAACTTGTATTATTTTTTTAATTGCTGCATCTTTGCTCACAAACATGAAGAAAATGATTCAACATTAAACCAAAATATTTGTTGTTTTCAATCTTTTGATAATCAAATCTTTTGGGGACATAATTATATGTGGGCTGTTCTGGCAAAATGAGAGTGAAAATCGCATATCTACTTTTTGAATAAATGTCATCTAAAGTAAAAATAGGTTGAAAAAGTCAAATTTTGACATAAAATGCCTTCATGCATAAGTGTTAACTGTAACTAAAGTTTTGAAGGTCAACTTTGCCTGGAAGTGTAATTATTCACAGTTAATTGATTGCATGTTGCTATTATACACGGTAGTAATCTGTACCGATCTTTGAAATCGATATCCAGCCAACTATTGTTGCAATATATTCAAGTGGACTGCTTTGAATTTCGATCTCTAAATGAAGAATGGAGAAAGAAAGTATGACATCATTCAATTCAAAAGCTGAGATTATAGAGAATTAAAATATGTCATAAACTCAATTTTGAAATTTGCGACTTTCCTCTCACTTTGCCAGAGCACCCCTCATATATACATGACATGACATGATTCATGTTGACTGACGTGATCCATTTTTGAAATTTGGAACCCTTACCTTCCGCCCTCGTTCATGACCCGCTGGGGCAGTTGCTGCATGACAGGCTGCTGTGGCGGTTGCCCATTCTCTTCTTGATTGAATCCAGCTAGGGATCGGAGGGCTGTGATGGCAGCGACATCATGAGATGCTTCCATGGTAGGACCAGCCCCATGAGACACCAGTTGTGGCTCAGTAGATACAGATACTAGGGACAAGAACTCCGCTTTGCCTCCTTGCTGTGGAAATGAAAAGACATGCGTGATATTATAAATTTCACATGTGCACAACAGGTTACACATGTATATTGGCATAGGCAAAAGTATAGTGAACACTACTCAGTACTAAAACAACTGCAACATAAATCTTAAAGTTGAAGAAAATTGGGAGTATGTGTGATGTGTGTATTTCACAAAAGTTGGCTTGCTTGTAGTGAAGTGAACTTTTCTGTGCATAAAACTCTTGTGGTAGCAAAACTGTGGACAATACGATGTTGTTACAAAGAAATGTTAAGTTTTCTTAAAACACATGATATAATATTATACTAAAATTTAAGTTTACAAATGTGTGATTGAATAACTGCCTTTAGCAAAATTATTAAACACATTTATATTTTGAATTTTTAAACTGAGCAACCACACTGCATAAATGACAGTCAGCGAAAAAATCACTGGCCATTCAGGATTCGAACCTGGTACCTTGACCAAGGGTAACACCAGGCCCAAAATCTTGTGACCTTGACACTACTAGCGCCACGCTCTAGCTAATGAGTCGGATGGGGAAGAGCGGTCAATTTTATATATGTGTCCCGCCGCGACAAAAGGATGCAGTTGTCGTCTCCTACATGTAGCTCATTGTAGCATATCATATGTATACTAGTTGTATACATCAGATATGCTACAATAAGCAACATGTACGAGGCGACAACTGCATCCTTTTGCCGCGGCGGGACACATATGTAGGGCTTCAGTTCTAACCCCTTTCCTCTAACATCCTTTCATCCGAGAAGCTTAGAAAGAGGATATGGAAATCAATTCCAACTTGCAATTTTTTTCCAAACATTTATATCTTTATTTGTTTTTCTCTCCAGCATTCTAAGATTGAGAAGATCCGAAGGGTGACTTTAAACATTTATATTTATATTCATTTGTTAAACACACATCCACCCCACACACATAAAAGCAATTAAATCACAACATAGCAGAATCAAATTATTTTGGCTTGAAAACATTTTGTCTGAGCATTATTCTTAATGTTGGGCTCTCTTTTGTTCATTGTATTTTAAAGTTGGGATAGCACACACATTATGCCAGCTGTTATCACAAAATATGTGAACATAGGTCACAATCTGAAAATCTTGATATGAAGGTTGATCTTTAATCTTAAAATGTCTGTAAGTTTTGAGATGATATCTGGTTGAAGCTCTCTGTCTAGATACAAAGACCCAATGTTAATGTATATTTCCTTTCTTTGCATTTTTTATAATGCCATGTGACAACAACTCATATAAAATCAAGATATATCATTTTAAATATAATGCAGTTCAGAGTAACCAGTGTCGCATATGGCGAAAGTACTTTTTGTGTAAGAAGAAATAAGTGGTGCAAAACATAATGATTTACAGAAAAAAAGTTGTTTTGAAGTTACAATTATCAAAAAGGTTACCTGGTAGCTTCGAAAAAGTATCCTAAATGTGTAAATAGCGTGATATTTTTGTAAGTGCATGATCTTTTGTCAGCTGTTATCAAGACCATCAATAATTCACTTTTTCCTGCTCATTTTTTCCAAATGCTTACAAAGTTTCCCATGTCAAACTCATCCCTCGATTGTGAAGAAATAAAAAACTATACTGCCTTATGAAATTTGAAATTTGCTTCTAAGCACTTGGAACATGTTGCAAGTAACTTCATACAAATCTTGTAAACATGTTATAACCTACATTTTAAGTTTTACGAGTGAGATTTACACAGAACATACTAATTAGGTTGCACACTTCATTTTATCTTTTCTCAATTTCAGTAGATACAGATACTAGGGACAAATACAAAGTTTAAAAAACAGGAATTCCTGCTTAAACAGGAAGATTCTCATTTCTGATTTCTTATGCCCTGAGCAACATTTTGGGATCTGCTTACTTTACCTCCATGACATTTGATGACTGGCTGAAGCAGAATACAAAGTAGGTGTGTCAAATTTTGGTGTGGGTAGACCTTCAACTAGCATGACTATTTTTGTACTGTAACTCTCAAACTAATTACACAAATCATATAAAAGTATACATTTTTAGAAAGGAATTTTTACCCTGAACATATTGGTGATATCGCTTTTTGACCAAAAATGTTGATTTTGGCAAAAATGCCAAAAAACATATTTTTTGCCCTAAAAATTTCTGGAAAGCGAAACTAAAATTTGTATTCGTGAAATTTTAAACTTTTCTGCTTTTTGGAATTTAGAAATAAATGTCTAGGAATGGTTTTCTTAAATTTTTGATTTTTATCTTATTTTTCAAAAAATTGCCAAAAATAGGCAAAAAATTGGTGGCAGCAGTGGGATTTTTTGACCTATTTTTGGCATTTTCTAAAAAACCAAGAAAAAAATCAAAAAATTGAGAAAAACATTCCTGGACATTTGTTTCTAGATTGCAAAAAGCAAAAAAATAAACATTTCGTGAATGCAAATTTTAGTAAGGCTTTCCAGAAAATTTAGGGCAAAAAATATGTTTTTTTGGTATTTTTTGCCAAAATTGACATTTTTGGTCAAAAACTGATATCATCATCATGTCGTGGGTAAAATTCTGCTTCTAAAAATGTATACTCTTATATAGTTTATGCAATTAGTTTGAAAGTTAAGAGTACAAAAACAGTTTATGCCATTGGAAGGTCTACCCCAGCCTTACTTGCACTATTTAAAAATGTTTGTATTTGGAGGTGGAAGTACTTTTTCTCAGAAATCCTCACAAATACTTTTCATATTTTGAACACCACACATACCTTGGGAAAATCAGTGAACTGTATCTTCAGACCCTGAACTCTGGCTAAGTATTCCAACTGCTGCTTGGGTCGGCCTAGTTTCATTTCAGGCATGTTTCCTGCTGACTTGGAGATGTTGTCAGCTGTCTGGGAACGACCCATGCGCAACAGATCACGGGCAATTTCAGCTGTCACTGGTGGGATGCCGGTCGGTTTCTGGCCTACGATGGGAGCACCGGGTGCACGATTAATGCCTGCATGGAAAAGACACAAATTGTTCAAAATTTACTTATAGATACCACCGTGGTACTTTAATGTTAGTTATTGGTTCTAACAATCAGAGATGTAACACATGAACAATCAAATTTCCTGAAATGCGTAAAAATGTGATTCAAACTGAGCAGTGTCCTATTCTTTTGTACTTGGTTTAATTTCCTGAAAATACAAATATTTTGTGTACATTTCGTGAATTCAGGAAATTTCCTGAAAAGTTACATCCCTGAAAAATGGAATTACCAGGTCATACTATTTTGTCTTTGTACATTGTACCACTGGATCTATTCTTTTTTACCTGCAGTCAATTTTGATGGACCTTTTTGAAAGCAAGTACAAAGTCTTTAAACTTTTTAGCTAATATATCAATGATTTCAATTACAGCAATTTCTCAAAAAGCCTTGATCTGCCCTTAATCTGACATTTTGCTCAGCAATGGAATGCATAAACTTGATACACTGTGTTACACCATGTGCACTGAACAAATTATACATTTTTCACTTGTAGTTTTCAGATTTAGGAGAACCCCTTTATGCTGGGTTTGTTTCACCATGGTAACAACACGTGATGCAGCTCTGCTTTACGGAACTTTTTTTAATTTGGAAGAATGGGAGGCGAGTCTGAAGAAAAGTGTGTCAATTTGTTACTCTGATCAGTCTAATCAGTCAATTTAGATCCAGGTAACGTCAATAGTCTATATTTATCACAAATTGCAAAAGATTAATTTAGGGATTCTATCTAGAAAGCCCAGTGTATTCAATCCCTGTTCATGTTTATTTTAAGAAGTTAAAAATAAAAATTCATGTATGGAGGTTTTTTTACCAGTTTTTATTTATATTTTTTTGATTGAGCCAATTTCTTTAATTTACGAATTTGCTTACCTGAGCCAGGTGGGGGAGCATTTCCTTTGGGTTGGTTACCTCCAAACGGTGGTCCCCCAGTAACACCAGGCATCATGGGAAGTAAACCTGGGGCTAGTTTGGTGCCTGGCAAGACAGGCTCATCTTTGCCACCTGAGAAAAGAGAGAATGGCACATGGTATCTATTGGATTTCATATTTGCCAGAAGAGTGGTTACGTAACTGTAATTGTTAAAGTATTTCTTAGCACCATTATTTTCATAAAGTCAATTAAGTAATGTTAAAGGCGTCTCGACAAACCATTATCTTGTTAGCTTAGTTCACTATTTACATTCACGGACTGACAAAAATCACAATGTTGGATGGACCACCAGTACTTTCCGATTTTTCCAAAGTGTTCTATCTGGTTGACCATACCATCCTCATCAATAAAATGATCCGCTTGGGAATTCGTAGGTACATTGTTCCATGGATTTGTGATATTCTCCACAATCGTCAGCAATGTGTGAAGTGTAATGACGTCTTGTCTGATTATGTCCCACTTCACGGGGGAATTCCACAGGGAACAAAATTAGGTCCTGTAGGCTTTCAAATACTTATAAACGATGCTGGCAATTCTGCTACTTCCAATTGTTTGAAATATGTGGATGACTTGACATTTGCAGAAAATTCCACTTGTGCAGATTCATCCTCAAGCTCACTGCAGGCAGATTTGGATGATTTCACCAAATGGTCTAGGGAGAATTTGCTCAAGTTGAATCCTGCCAAGTGTCAGGCCATCCAGGTTTATTTTGGCAACAACAGCCATGCAACTTAAGAATCGGCTCTGATCCACTTTCGTATGTCACTGATGAGGCCAAACTTTTAGGTGCTTTATCTTCAAAATGATCTCAAACTGAACACCCAGGTCAATAACATGTTAATGAAGGTCAACAGAAGATTTTTCATGTTATGCAATCTCAAGCACTTTGGTTTTAAAAGAGACGA
Source organism: Ophiothrix spiculata (assembly GCA_000969725.1). Classification (NCBI taxonomy): domain Eukaryota; kingdom Metazoa; phylum Echinodermata; class Ophiuroidea; order Amphilepidida; family Ophiotrichidae; genus Ophiothrix; species Ophiothrix spiculata. The sequence continues at coordinate 30,539 of JXSR01S067680.1, read as the reverse complement.
GCTTCGGGTGGTTTATGGTGGTTACACGTCAGGCCAATTCTCGAGTATGCTGCTGTTGACTGTTGTTTGGCATTCTGGTATATCTGCTAAGCAAACTAAAGATATTGACTCCATACAGAAGAGAGCCTGTAGAATTATTCTCGGCAATTCATTTGAATCACGAATACAACAAGAAAGAAAGTTGTCAGTTACCCTCTTTGTAGGAAAGAAGGGAGAAATTTGTATACATTACAAAACTTACCTTTTTTCAGTGGATCATCAACAAAAGTTACTTTACGGTCTGAGCCATCATCATTCTAGAAACAAATACAAAATAAATCGGTCAGTTTTACAAAATATTCTCATACCTGCAGACATCATTACCAATTAGTCTACCAATTTTGAATGGTTTATTGCTATATTTTAATCACAGGCTGCTTTTTCTAAATATATAAAGTATTTCTTGCCAGAGCCATTTCTTACCTGCATGCCATTCCTCATGGCAGATTTATTTGGACCTGTGTTATTAGGGTTTGGAACTGTGTTATACCCCATGGTAATCAGCATCTCTGCAGCAGCGGCACGCTTAGCCGTCTTCTTGTTAGGACCTTTTCCGGTACAGGTGTAGGTACCTGTAGAAACCTGATGAAAGTCAAAAATAAATTTGATTATCATTATTTACATTCATTTATAAAATTACAAATATTTTACAGAATATTTTACAAAAGAAAGAATACAAGCCAACAGAAAAATTATGGAAAAAATAGTTTTCAGTTGCCACATGAACATAGTTAAGGGCTACACTTCTCAAAAAGAAACTGATTTCCAGTCTAAACGCAAAGCTGCGTATCTGCGTCTTGAACCATGGACTTTGAAATAAATGAGATTTGTGCTGGAATGAAATAAAATACTGAGCATCAGGTATAAATGTCCAACAGTTTATACAAATATTTTCAGCAAAATTTATTTGCATATCATACTAAGCATTTTAAGTGTAAGAACCTTACCTGCATGGTGAATTGTCGCCTGCGCTGCACCTGTCGACCAGTGCGTTCCACCACGCCACGTTCCTCTGTCACGGTAAACACAGGTTCCTTTTCCTTCTTGGCTTGTAAGATCTGGACTAGTCGACTGATTGGGTTGAGTCCTGGAGCACCATACTCTGGGTTCGATGCACGAGTCTGCAGCAGGTTAACAAAACAAATGCGCTGTCAGTAACCTAACGCAATACACAACTGAACAAATCTCTGGAAACTTATTTGAACTTCTACGAAAAAGCGAATAATTCAAAAATTTCACGATACAAAGTTCTACAAAGCATTTTTGCCAAATACATTTTCACATACCTGCCAACCTGTAAATGTGCAAAAGTAGATTTTGCAACCCAAAAAGTAGATTATTTCACTATTTAAAGTAGATTTTACACAAAAGTACCAGAAGTTATGTAATTTCACAGATCCAGAAATCTGATTTAGTAAGATTTTCTGCTGTCATAAGCTTCAAAAATCTTCCTAAATAAGATTAAATCTTACTAGTTGGCAGGTATGTTTTCAATACAAAATGTCCTTTAACCCTACATTTGTTACCAATGTTCGTCTACTTTTCCAATAATACCATCAGTACAAATCAATAATGTATGAAAACACTAGGTGAACAGTATAAAATCACTATGATGCCATTGTTAAGTAATTGAGAATATAACATTATGCACGTGATGTATAATGCATTTTCTTTCCTTTTAATTATAGGAACATGGTATTTCAATTCTTTTAATGCTTGCTAAAATGTAAGAAGTTCATATAGCTTCGTTTCCACGCGAGCGTTTTGTCAAAAATTCTTCCTGCCACTGACCAACAAATTCTGTTACACTGCCCCTAAATTGTTCCCTCTAAATTAACACCATGATCATCTTTAATTTTGCACCATACTGTAACTTTGATAGTCATTAAACTGAAAATAACCAGAGAGAGAACTACTGGGGATATCTGAAGTGTCCTGCTATACAGGTTGGCATCAACTGCATACACATCATCAGTGACTGAGAACCTGTACTGCTGTATTAATGTTGCAAACTGGTTCCATCCTGGTCACAATGGGAAATGCTGCCAGGGAGAATTAGGTTTGCATTATGAGTTTTTTTTCATTAACCCAAGGGAGAAACAGGCTTTCATTTTGATATATATATATTTTTTTAATAGGAAAATTGCTCCAAAATGACCAAAAAGTAGGAATTCCTACTAAAGTATACTTTGATCAACACTAAATAAGCGGGAATGATAAGGATTTTCTTCATTCGCAAGTAAACATAATTAATCCCACTGACATGCGCGCCATAGATACTGGTGTGCGATTCACACGTACAACGCGCGCTGCGTTTCCTGCCGTTGTGCTGTGTTGTGTTACGCACGCGCTTAGCTGTATCAATTCACGATGTGAAGAGGCCCGCCTATTTGGTGTTGATCAAAGTATAGGAAAAGTGGCATCCCTGTATATACAGCTAAGATATGAACTGAAACAGAATAACTTGCTGGAGGTTGTAATCACACAATTCATCAGACAGGTAGCATCACAGAAATTTGAAAATACCATTAGCGAGTACTTAAAAACTCAAATGATGTTTGACCGGCAGTTGCTATTGTTCTTATCAATGGCAACCGCCCAGAACAAGTCAGCTGCTTTTTGAGTTTTGAGGCTGTCCCTTAGAAACATAAATTTCAGCAATTGGCTCATTCCAGTGAAATTTAAACTTTTTGAGCAAAAAAACAAAAAAAAATCAACTTTTTTATTTGACCATATAAGCAGGTTTTTTAGTCATACGTTTGTTACTTGGTATGTGAAAAGTATTTTGTCAGAAATTGTAAAATTTTTCTATCCGTGCATGAATGAGCACATGTTTTAATTCAAAAATGTCATAAACGTTACCAAAACGCTACACCAACATGTCATAAACGTTACCAAACAAAACATTGCATTAAAAGAAATCCTGATGATAGAATTTCCTAACACTTTTACGAAATATTTATAAATATGTTACCCATCATCTGTGAAAATCGCAATAAAAAATTTAGCTAATATGTCAGAATTTTGAACTTGAAGTTATTTGGAGCAAAAAACCATTTCCGTGCGATGTCACAATCATTACCGAATGTTACATGAACTTTATTCAGTATTTTGGCAATTAGTTTAATCTTTAAACACCTACATGTCTTGATCACACAAGTGAGCACCATTATCAACAACAAACTTGTGGATATAATGTTTAAGCTGGGTTCTGTGGCCATTTAAAAGTGAAATTTTCAAATATTTTGGTCACAAACGTTACTTTGGAATCTCAGCAATCTTTTTTCAAAACATACACCATATTTCCACCAACCTGGATCAAAGACTTGTTCTTCTTCTTCTTGGTGACTGGATAACGTCCCCTAGGCCTCTCTGGCTTCACCACAGAGGGTAGGGTACGTAGACTAGCCATCATGGCCTCTGCGGCCTTGCGCTTGGCTTCCTTCTTGGAGTTGCCAGATCCTACAGTGACAAATTCACCAACACAACACTGCATCTTGAAATTCTTCATGTGGGGTGGTCCTTGCTCCTCAATAACCTGCATACCAGAAGACATACACAAGTTAGGATTTCATACCACTATCAGTTACAAATCTTTATTTGGCATTTTTGTCCATTTTGTGACTAAATAGAGGGGAAAAGTATACTTAAGGTCATATCAAAAACTTGACCCTAACCATAAAACAAATTCACTCTCTCACTCATCCGTCTGCTGACAAACTCCTGTGACGGCCCTCCACACTTTGCCTAGGCTTAACACAAGTATTCAAAAGCATCTCAAATTGGCAAAAGTGTCTCAAATTGAAAATCATCTCATAATGAATCTCATTTTTCTCCAAAAAATAATAAACAATATGAGATACATTATGAGATGATTTTCAATTTGATACACTCTTGCCAATTGAAATACTTTTGAATACTAGTGTAAACAAATAGTTTTGCAATTCCTTAAAAAAAATATGGTTCCAGTATTGGCATTTCTGGAAAGGATTACTCATAAGAACAGGACTTATATTTGGTAAGAACTGCTTAGAATTATTTAATTGAACTCGTTTGTAGGAATTTCCTGCCAATTTTGATAAAATGTCTGCAAATTTCTAAAGATTCTCACGCTTGCCCTGCTGACTTTTCCTCCAAGATGTGATCAGGGCTATTTTAAAACTCGCTTGTGGAACCAGCAATTATTAATTGTCACTACTTGCAATTTCTGAGCGAGTTTTGAACCGTCTGGTAAGAACCCATAAAAACCAAAACAAAGGCCCCTTTCAAACATTCGTGTTATATGTAGATTCATCATATACAAAGTTTTTCTTCCAGATGTTGTTATAAAGTTAAAAAGTAACTGCTTATCTTTAATTCTTGATTTTTCATGAATTCTCATATGAAATCTCATTTCCAAATGTAATACTTTTAACAAAATGATAATTGCCATGCACGGCATGTAACTGTCAAATCTATAGTTGGTTTTTGATGACTAAAATCTCTGTTGGGACTTGGATGGTTCTAATTAGTTTTTTCCATCAAATCAAGGCTCGTAACAACACGTAAACTGAACTGACCTTAAAAGCCACTCCCAGGTTGTGATTATGAGCTGTTTCATAGGTCAGGCTGATGTCAGACTTGACTTGATCATTGTCTTTGGAATCACCATCTGAAAAGATACAAAACACACACATGGTTAACAGATGAAGAATCAAGGATATTATTATAGACTAGGTTTATATTTCGAGCTTAGTTGTGAACATAACAATAATATTGTTTTTTATATTGATTCAAATCTCAAAACATGATAGTGTATAAAAGCATGTTGTATGTTATGTGTTCCACTCATTCAAAATGTTCTTTCATGTAAATTATATATGTGACCGTCCAGCCGGTATGAGCCGTAAAGTCGGCAAACTTCATATTACTCTACAGGCTTTTTAAAGCACATGCAAAGATCGTAATTTGGTGAAATTGATATTTTTGCAGATTCACAATATTTATGCATTCTTCCAAACACCCGCAAAGTTTTATTTCAAAAAAATTGAACGCAAGTATGAATAAAAAAATCTTTTACTCCATGACAAACTTTGTTTGACACACCATTTTACTGAAATTTGTATATCTGATAAAGTTCATCCAGGTGTCATTTTAAACCACATGACATGGACTTTACAGATATGTAAAAAGTGAAATTGACTAGGGGCCGACTTTACGGCTGGTTTGGGTTGGACGGTCACATAAATGACACGTTTGAGAGGTTCCAGTCAAAAGTATGTAGAGCTGCTTTCCATGAAGGACCATTGTTAAATTATACAAGTATAGAAATTGTTTGAAGAAACAACTGTCTTACCTTGTTTTGGTGTATTCATTGCATCTTTTATCTGAAAAGGAGAGCGATAGAAAAATGTTTGTCATATAGTTGTTAATATGTTCCAAATCTTTTAAGCAAATTTCCTACTCTTTAATTGGAAGATTTAAATGTGAGCAGTAATTTAGCTAGCCAAATGTTTGGACCTTTTGCTGAACAAAACATAGGTATTGTAAAATTCTAGGTAGGACCAATGCACAAGAAGTTTTTGTAGAGAACATACACTAGCCATTTAAAGTATTTCTGCACAAATACTTTAGCCATATCTCACAAGGTGTTTATAAGGAAACTATCTGGAAACGTATGTTGCTTTTGGTCAGATCTGATAGGTAATTTAGTAAAGTGTAAAATTGAGAACCGAATGGGATCAACCCCCTCACGTAGGGGTAGGGGGAAACAACACAAATGGGTCGAAAAACATGACACAAATTTGATTTGGCAACGCATGGGTCAAGGTCACTTCACCGCTCAAGTTGAGTGGTCATGTGTATATGTAATAGAGTGACAAGCAGGCGATGAAATGTCCTGGTCACGCTTGACTTCGCCAAGAGAATGCTTGGAAGCTAACGAAAAATGATCCTTCAACGCCACCCAGTTTACAAAAATAGGACCGTGGTAAAAGTGGAATGGTCCCTGGCGGTATATGACATTTTAGGCTTTCAATCTGTCATATACCGTCACAAAACACTCCACATTCATCACAACCCTATTTTTGTAAACTGGTGGGGCTTTGAAGGATCATTTTTCGTTTGCTTCCAAGCATTCTCTTAGCGCAGTCAAACGTAACCAGGGTATTTAATCGTCTGCTTTTCACTGTATTACATATACACATTCCATATGACTACTCAACTTGAGTGGAAGTGACCTTGACCCAAGCGTTGTCAATTGTTTGTGCGGAAATACTTTAAATGGCTAGTGTAAGTCAAGATTACATTATGACAACTATCCCATTACCTGTGAGAGTTTGTGACTAAAATAGTGCGTAAAAGGATAATACTACAAAGATCAAGTATTTGTGGATGCCACATATTACATAGGATTTGAATACCAAGTGTCAAAATAATTTTAGGCTACATATAGTTTGCAAGCTCTTTCTGGTGAAAAACACACATTTTACCACAGGTCAAAATGTTCCCATGAATGATTATTTTAAAGAAGCACATTATTATATTATACAGCAATTTTTAAAAGAATTAAGAGTGAAAGGGTTTCCAACACCTACTTTAAGATGGGCAAACACACTACCAACAATCGTAATTCTCAATTTTCCTTGAGGAACTTACCGGTTCGTCTCTTGGAGGCAAGGGGTTTTCTTCAAAAGATTTGAGAGCTTTTTCCGCGGCATCTTGCTTGGCATCTTTACGGATGCGGCCTTCACCAATAAATTCACGCTCTCCAATTTTAACTTTGACTTTAGTATAGGAAGTACGGTATGGACCTGGGTACCTGTGGAGAAAAGGTTAACAAACATAATATCACTTTTAACCACTGTGATGATTATGATGCATCAAACGTGTGTTAGATGACAAAAAAACAACAACTAAATCTTCACAACTTTACAGGATAATTTGACAACATTGAGCTGATGAAAGTTTGTTCTACTTTGCTGTACCTACTACCGAACTCACTTCCAAATAACATTAACAGCAATCTAAAATTCCTGGCATTTAAAAAGTCATCTCAAAACTCATCTAATAAGTCTTACCTTTCCTACAAGATTAACATGTTAAACCAGATATTTTTATTTAAGAACTAGGCCATCCCAGTCTAAATGATTGCACAATTTAAAGACAATTTTAATGGAATAACTTTGTTCATTTTATAGGTGCCAGAAGACAACATGTGCATACTATAGTATACAAATATTTAATGCCTGAGAGTGCAATAGTACAAAATATATCATGAGGTCAAATTTGGGCTTTTCTATTTCACGAGGCGTAGCCGAGTGAAATGGATCAGTCCAAATTTGACCGAATGATATATTTTGTACTATTGCACGTGCATAGGCATTCAATATTTGTTTTATATCATGATATCACACAGGTTTGTTTCATGCCGTGCAATAGTACAAACTATTGCACGGCTCAAATCACTGTAATCATGATATAAATGCATCTATCATTGCATACTTGCTGGACTTACTTACTGACGGGGCTGACATCACTGCCAGGCACAATGTGCCCGCATATTGTTCAAAGACACGTTTGGTGAAGCAAGGCTAAACCACTGAACAGTATAGGATAATTGAGTTATGTATCTTGTTGATACGTTAATAAATGCACATTTCATGTCCTGAGTGAAATGAGACAAAATCAATGCGATCAATTTTGATGTGTCCATTCATGAGGCCGAGTGAAGTGGATAGCAATCAAAATTTACCATAAGTGCATTAATTTTGTCTCATTTTACAAGCACAATGGAATATTAAATTAACCTAATAATAATCTAATTCATACAAGATAGAAAAATAACATTGCATCTTTTGTAAATGGAAATGAGGCCTTTATATGACCATCAAAGTTCGAACTTTGTAACTAAATAAATCCCGATTAAATAAATTGCCAGATAAAATGATGAGATATTCATATGCACTTAAGGCTCGCAACGCACACCGGAACGCAACAAGTGCATTTTCAATCCACTCTATGCACTTTATATTCTTGCGTTCTGATTGGCTAGGTAACACACGGAGTGTATGAAAGATAACAGCTACAGGATATGCCAACTTACCTTGGTCCACGACCTCCATGGCCAGCATGATACATCGGTCCAGGGCCTGGGGGTACCGTTTGCTGGGGTGGCATGCCATCATGCTGCTGCTGTCCTTGCATGGTAGGCCTAGGGGGATATCCTTGAGGCGGTCCTTGCTGATGTGGCGGCGGCTGTTGGTGTGCGTAGTATGGAGGGTAACGCTGACCTGGTACGTTGCTTTGATCCAGGATGGTGTATTCCACGGGGATGCCATGTTTCAGTGCGAAGCTGTTGAGCTTAACGGTGTGAGTTAGGGCCTGCTTTTAGATATCAAGAATATGTGTAATCTGGGTCAAGATAGGGCTCCCTCAACCATGTTTGCTTGCAACACAACATCGAGCTCACACAACTGAATCAACTATGTGCTTGGGTATTCTACTACAACTAGGGCTTGAATTAGGCCAAGAAAAATTGAATGAACATGTTGAATCTTATTACCCATCTTGAAGAACTTTTAAAATTTATGTTTCAGACCTAACACCTTTCAAAGACAAAAATTTGAGAAAACCCCTTCCTTGACATTTGTTTCCAAATTCTTTAAATCAAAAAAGTTTAAAGTTACACCATAGATGTAAATTTTAGTTCGGCTTTCCAGAAATATTTTGGGCAAAAAATATGATTTTTGACATTTTTTGCCAAAATCGACAATTTTGGTCAAAACCCCCGATATCACCAATGTTCAGGGTAAAAATCCACTTCTAAAAATGTATACTTTCATATGGTTTATGCAATTAGTTAGATAACTAGAGTACAAAAACCATTTATGATAGTTGAAGGTCAACCCCAGCCTTATTCTGGACATGATTTTCAGGCAGCTCATTTTGCAAATTGACTTTAATATATATGGAATATTTGTTTTCTCACTTTCAACACAGAAAGCTGCATGCTAGGTAATGGTGCCTGACCAAGAATCTTGCAAGTTGAATAAAAAAGCACTAATTCAAGCCCTAAAATGTCTCAATTGGAGTTTAAACTTGTGTAAAGCTTGGGAGGATTTGGGGTTTAAAGGTAAGTTATATATACAACTAGAGCACAACAAAGTTTCACTGCTTTTAGTCTGTCTCAGTCATGCATTTGTTTTACTTGAGTAGAAGCTATGCGCCATGTCAGGATTTAATTGCTACACCAAAGTTGAGATCATGCACTTTAAACATGTGATATCAGTCACCACAGCACTGCAATAACTATGAGAGAATGTCTAAAACCAGTATTATTGTTGAATAGGACATTGACTAAAGCTACAATACAACTATTTTAGTGATACAAACACAGTAAATCCAAAGACGTGCTCTGTGATAGTAACAAAAGCCACACACACACACACACACACACACATTAATTTAAACATCTATTGTATTCATTCCATTTGGTGCCTTACAAGCTACTATTCCCCTTTTGTCGTTTTCAAAATCAGGAAACAGCAAGCAGCGACGTAAAATTTCATGTTCATTCGATCAAGTTAAGGTGGTTCTAACGGCTACGATGTCCAGCACAGAATTTGTTCAAAACTTCACAGAATGTGAAGAATGATGAAAAAAAACCTTGTATTCCAAATTTGATTTTTTCCATCAAAGCATTTTGGAGTTATGCTATTTTTTTATTTTCAAATTTCCCATAGACTTAGTACACGCCGTCACGGCAAATTTGGCCACCATGAAAATTTCACAAAATTTGATAAATTTCTGAAAATAATACTACATTTACAAAAGAATTTATTTCTGTGGCAGTAGTTCACAAATGAAACTACTTTTTTTTCTTTGCATTGCGGTTTGATCACAGATTGTCATAAATTTTGTTTTGAAAAAATTCCCTTCATCGTTTACGAAATGAGAGACTTCTAATGTTTCTACTTCCCAAATATTATTGTGCTTATTTCTAGAAACACTGAATAATCAGATTTCTCAGAATTTTCATTCATACTTCCCATGCTTCAATTTTAACAAAAAAGGTGTCAAATGAAAGCTTATCAAATTTGCAACAATCTCTTGTTGGCTTCTGGTGTTTGAAAATATGCCTAAATTTAAGAACTAAAAAATAATTTTTCTTAAAAATAAAACACTTTACTGCAAAAAGCCCACGAGAGAATTTAGCTATTTTAATCCTTCACCAGCCCCTAAAATTTGAATGTCATAACACATTCCCTCTTGACATGAAAATTCAAAAACTCTTTGATTTTTAGGGAATTTTCAAAAAATAAAGAAAAACATAAGAAATCGGCTAAATATTTTAAAACTTAATATATGTTACCTTTGAAGGCTTTTCTTTAAATGGAAATTAGGTTTTGGTTCCCATTCCCAAAATCTATTCACTTTATAGCTAATTTTCTGACATGTGTAAATAGCCGTTACAGCTACCTTAAGAGTGAATAACACTAACAATGCTTGGGTAATGGTTAATTGATGTACACATTGATTAAACTAATTAATGCTAACATAATTTTGACCAATATTCAGGCATTGTAAGCAATATTTTTTCTCAATCAGAGATAAAAAGGTTTTGAAAGTCTTTGAAGTTGATACATTGTACACACAACAAAATTCACTTGCTGACTGGGCTAGGTCAATCCATTCTGTGCATGGGTAAATGTAGCTGTAGTGGTACAGGATCTACAATCTAATGTGGAGAGTGACGAGCGACGTTTCAGTGACCAGCAGTATTTTGAATAAATTTTCACTGATCTCAAATGCAAGTTAAGTTTTAACTTGAGCAGATAACAAATAACAATAATGCAAAAATTATTCAAATTTTCTGAGACCACTGCCCAAAATAAATTTGGTCAGCACCCTGGCACGCAATTGAATATGGTTCACTATAACATCTGTGAACGCAAGGCATGAAAGTTGTTTCTGCAATAGCTGATATGTCATATTAATAAATGCAACATCTTGTCATTAAGTGAAAAATCCACAAAATTTGCCTTCCCTTATGTCAGTGACTCTTCAAACTTCTTCAGGTGACACCATCATTTGAAGAACCATTAAAAGAGCCACTGGCCAAGGGTCGGACACTGTATAATAAACATGACAAATTTATGAAAATGGCAACTACTGCGTTTACAATTTCCTTGCATAATTCACAAAACATAATTGCACAAATGTTTCATTGTAGAAACCATAGACATTGGGTCAAGAGAGTTTGACATCTAAACAAGTCAACTGCCAAGATGTGAAGCAATTTCTAACCATCATCACCTGATGCACATGCAAACCTCATCCGATAATGATAGCTACTCATCACCTGGGACTTCCGTTTGAGGAGAGTGAGCTCCATTGAGCCACCCCTGCTCCCCTCAAATGCTTTATGGAAGCTCAATTAAAAGAGCGCCTTGTATGATGGTATTTACATCTAAATTTTTCAGATAGCTCCCCTAATTGCTCCCCTTATGAACTTCAGGAGAGCTCTTGATATAAAGCCCCTACAAATTTCAAATGGATGTCCCTGCATGATGATGATCACATGTGCAGAAAAATACCACTATTTTGCACACGCATGCGGCTACACACACAAGTCACCAACGAATTGTTCTCAGAATTCTTTCCACAACAGTAACAGCCAAATAGTTGTAATTCTACACTGAACATCACTATCAAATAGAAAGAGGACATAAAACTTTGGATAACTGTGAAAAACCTATAATAACAGGTGTTTTTTTTTTAAATGACAAATGGTTTCGTTTGATAAACTGTTTTTGTCAAACCATGGTCAAACTTCATGGAGTATGTCTTGGAAGGTAATAATATTCCAAGGGATGCCCCTCCAAGCAAATATAGCCCACAGTGCCAAACATCCCATTATTGGTACTAGATGCAGGGCTGTGATTGAGGTTTTTAAAAAAATCTTGGAAGAGCAACGCGCCTTCATTGCCGGGGCCCCAAGCCAGAGGTTTTCTATACATTAAATATTGCAGGAAACATCATTTCAGAGGCACTTTCAGATTAAAATTCCTTTATCATGATTTTTTCCAGTTTGTGTGATCAGTTTTTCTGGCGATTTACTCATGAAAAAATATTGGGATATATTACAAAAAGTCTGGAAATCAAGACAAATCTGGGCAAATCACACCCCTGTAGATGTATTTAGCATGCATACAAGCTATTATAAGCAAGTGTTATGTCCTCTTTCCTGAGGGGAAAAGTGAATACCTGGATATTGGGGATGCCCATTCGTTGTAGTTTTGGTGCCCTAGGTTTTGGTTTGGGTAGACCACAATTCTGCAGGGCTTCTCTTGCGGCCTGTACAGGAAGAAAAATCATTCAATTATCAGGTTATTGATGATAAAATATGACACTATATTTCAAAGATCATTTTGTCTTCTATATTTTTTAAGCATGTAAGTAGTAATGCTTTCTTCAGTACATCTATTCAGTTACATGTTTAACTTTGCTATTAGTGGGCTTGGATACTTGCTAAATGTAAAATTACAATTTGGGTTTTCAGCAGGTTTCAGAAAGAATGTTTATCCTCGCTTCCTTCAGGTTATAAACCCAAGCTTAAACTATTTTTCTTACTGAAAATTTTTGGTCAATCTTTATGGCTGATTTTAATTTTTCTTACGTAAACAAAAAACAACACAAAAAGATGAAAACGTTCTAAGACCTTGAAATGAATGGAAATATGGAAAATACTGATATTTAAAGCTACAAGCATGGAGAGTCAAGATTACTTTTTCGTTTTGCCTTAGAGGCGTGATTTTACAACACTATGCAAGTTGTGAGAATTTTGGGAAAAAGCATAATTTAGGTCCCAACAAAAACTTGACCCTAACCATGACTTGACCCCAACTCACTTTACCATTATAATCCAACCCCAACTCACTTTACCATTATAATCCAACCCAACTCACTAACCATGACTAAGCACCATCCGTAACACACACTACCCTAACTCCCAACCCTAAAATTTTGGATGGGACCTTGAGTATACTTGGTCCAGTTTTGTTTGGTAAACATTTTCTTGGTCTTGTACAGCATCAAAACTGGAAGTCATCAGAAAGTTGGGATTTGTTCCATCAGGAGTAATCATGACATTGTAGATCATTTCAAAGTCTCTGAAATTAACTATCATTTAAAATACACAATATCTTTGGTGAAACTGCACGTAAGGGCAAATACACACTGTACCTTCCCGATGGTAGATCATGAAATAAATCCATGTTTGGTTAGGGGCTGGAGCACAATTAGGCCACAACTTTGTGCGGCCGGCCACAACCTGGCCACAGCCGTGATTTTCCAAGATGACTACCGCAGGCTTGATTATGCACCTCTAATTTCAAAGCATGTAATGAATAATTTACAATATTTTTGTGGTGAAAAATCAAACCTACCGTAGCCCTCTTGGAAAATCAAGGCTGTGGCAAGGTTGCGGGCGACCAGCCGCACGAAAATGGGGCCTAATTGTGCTCCAACGCCTAAACAGCGCTTCATCTTACCTGATGCTGAGCTTTCTTGATACTAGTTCCTTCAGCTTCATATTTCTGCTGACCTAGGGATAAGCAGACCTTGAACTTCTTTTCATGAGCGGGGCCAGTTTCTTCGGTGAGTTCGTAGAGGGGAATTAATTTGTTGTAACGGGCCAACTCATTGAGGAGGCACATGGGTGTTTTCTCTTTGGGGTTTGCCATGTTTTGTTGGGCAGCTCCTGTACTGGGGCTAGGCTGAAATATC
>JXSR01S067677.1:0-16665 GCA_000969725.1 Ophiothrix spiculata | reverse complement strand
AAGTCTGAAATAGTGATTCGCAGTGCATCTGTTCAAATCGTCAGTTTATCAATTTTTTAGATTTTGTAAAATTAACATACTTGTAAATCGTAATTCATTTTCATTGCGTCCACTATTCCATGAATACCTATTATGTCGTCCATTCATATTTAAAAACCCATTTAGATAGGAAATTTTAAACCAATAACCTACGTTTACAAATGCTAGTGCATTTCCAATATAATATTATTATTTATTTTTTTTATTTTTTTGAATTTTGCAAAATCATGGCTCTTGACAAAAGATGTTCACGGTGAACATAGGACAAAATGGTACAAATGTTTCCATGAGGTAAGAGTGCGTCAACTTTCACCAAAGGAAAATATTGGATCCTTTGCACGAATGATAACATTCATTATGTGTTATATATAGCATCTAAGTAGATTCTTTGCCCTTATATGATTGTGAATATTTTATTTATATACATCAACTTTGTCCTCAATCAGCCTCTTCAAATGACAATAATGTACAATCAGTCAAATCAACTAGGAAAACGCTACTTAAGAAGAAAACATATAGGTAACTACTAAATTCTCCAAATAACGGGAATAGTTGCTATATAATCTACATAATTTTTCAATTCAAAACAAATTCTGACCATACGTACTTTCATCTTGCTGTTTCAGTGCCAGCAGAGACACAGCCAACCCAACCACCAGGTAAATTGCTCGTTTTCTCGTTTAATTATAGTCATTTTTACATTTTGTTTGTTGGTTTTTTTTGGGGTATTTGTTTGTTTATTTGTTTGTTTGTTGTTTAGGGGTTTTGGAGATTTTTGGTTTTGCTATATTTTGATGTTTATACCTAACTACATAACTACTATATAATCAATTTATTCATCAACACTTTAAATCAATATTTGAAACTTTCGTTGAATACAAAATACTAATGATCGTGGCTTAAAGAAATACGGTAGTACAAGGTGTATCAAAATTCTGATCTTGAATACTTTTCGGAATATTTTTCACAATGATTGGAATACATTTTGATAAAAATATTTAAATATTCAATTTTTGTGTTGTTTCAACTTGTGTAAAAATTTTATTTAAAGACAATAGCATGTTGCATTCAAAAGTTACATGCTTTTAAAGAAAGATAATGTTTTTACCGAAATGCGTGTGTTTGAGCATTGAATTGATTTAACCCTATTGACGGATACATCATACGTTTGGATTATTTTTCTGCTGCATAAAGATGCAAAAATAACTGACCCTCGGCATTTTAGCAATTATAGATGAATCCATTGCGGTCATTCTGATGAAAAAACCGGAGGATACTTCAACAGATGGGAGTAAGATAAGCTGTCAAAGTTCAGGTGTGGGGCGGGTTTGTGGTTGTCACTTAGTTGGATATTTTTAATTTGTCATTTTAAAAATTATCAAAATGCACTTGAGCTGAAACTCACCAGAAATGTTAAAAGTGTTATCATAATTCTGTAAAAGTAAAAGCATCCATGAAACTCTGATATTTAGAAATTTTATAGCAAAATTTTGATATTTCACATTTGTTTCTCGAAAATTCGCAATTTTCAGATTTATGACGTCATAAATACGTAAAATCTTGATAGATTGTTATTATGTTGTCATGAATTGATAGAATAGACCCTTAGCTATACTATGGTACTAAATAAGCCCACTATATGGTTGTCAATATCGAAAATATACGGGAACATTAACCACCCTTTTTGGACACCATGTGACAGGAACTAGCATATTTAGACAAAGGTTAATGTGTATGTTATTCGTATAAAACTGCAATCATCCAATAAATGACCATAACTCTTGGAAACAGTGTTCAATTGCCTTCAAACTTTCAGGTTATAAAGCTGAGATATTCTGCAACCCATTTATAACCAAAACTTTCAAATTTATAAACTCTTTCTATTTTAAATATTTTTTTAAAAATAAAATACATCTGGGTACAAAGAGTTTTGATACAGCCAGTATACAGACTGTATTTAGAATTGATCGAACCATCCTTATCCTGGTTAAAGCTATTTCCACTCAACTTGAAGATTGGATATTGTAGCACATTATACAAGGGACAAACTTAACCTTAATATATAACAATAATTTATCATTTACGAGACCTAAAAGATTCGATATTGAAGACAGTAATTACCTTCACGTAAATGCAACTTTTATAACTTTTAACTGAATAGACGACATAATTTACGAATTACTGACTTTCCTTAATATTTCCTATTATCCAGTGCCATGCAGCGCATCCGTGTGTTCAAATGCAGGTTTATGTAGCATTCGAGGAGGACAATTCACCTGTTCATGCTTCAGCATTTACCAGGGACCAACATGCGCAATTCAGAGTGAGTTACTAGAGCAAGAGCAATATAACAAAAATCAATTCAATAGCCAATTGCAGTTTGTTCTACCGAACTGAATATATAGTCTAGGTCTATTGAATTTTGTATACTGATTTTCCATGGTAGCCGTTGGTCCCCTGTGCGAATGCTCCTTCTTGGGGCTCTGCATACAGTGTAACATACCTGGTAAGTCTATTAATCATGATTATCTGGTCAATAGCTTTAACTACTGCTTGATCGAAACAAAATCAACATACAAATACCCTGGACAAATACTGACTGCTCTTAGTAAAACTATTTCTCGGTCTCAGTAAATGGTATATTAGACCATCCATCCCAAACCAGCCGTAAATGCAGCCTTTTGTCATTTTCATTTTTTGTAATATTTGCAAAAACAATGTTATAAGGATTAAAATGACACCTCAAGTACCTTAGCACAAGGATTGTGAATCTGTCAAAAATCGGCAAATTACGACATTGACATGCATTTACGGTTCGTTTGAGATAGACGGTTCCAATAGTCAACAAATTCGGGGCAATATTTTGCCCACATGAGCAGTCATTATTTGCATTATTAGATTCTGGAAAGATCCCATTTCCCCCTTGAATATGAGCTTCTTTTAAAAAACAATTTACTGATTGACTCATTAAATGTATTAGCTTTGTATTTTCAGCAGTAAGTAGCCATCTCTCCGAAGCTGTACAAGAATGTAAAATATTTATCTGTTAAAATTTTTGCTCAGAGCAGACTATATAATTATTTGCCTAAAATAGTTACGACACAGATCACAAACACATAATTTCTTTGTATGTATGTTAATATTTTACATTCTCACCTAATGTTACATTTCTAATTATATCGAAATTGTCTTACAGCTGGCACATTCCCAATTGCCACAATTGATCTGATCACCCAAAATACTGCAAGATTCAACTGGCAGCAACTGCCGCCAGGGTTTCGAGGAAATACTGATGCATCTGTTACCAGCTACGTTATCACCATGACTTCGTTATCTGATGGCTCTACTATTAATGCCATCGTACCTACCGCTTCTGGAACATTTGTTATATCGGATTTATCTCCTGGAACGGAATATTCTGTAGATGTTGATTATGTGGTGTCAAGGGGATCTGGTACGACTGATGAGACTTTAAATGTTAATGTCCCAACTCAAAGGATTCAAACATGTAAGGAAAACGTAAAAACACTATACAATATGAGGGAACAAATTGCATATATTGATGTAAAAGCTACCCACTGTTGTTTGAAGTGGACATTTATTCATTTTTAACCCAAAATTCATTTTTTTCTTCACAGAACGTTGAAAGAGCAGTATAAATAGCTGGAATGTGTTGCGTACTAAAGTTTTGAACCCATTCTTAAAATTTTATATCATTTTGGTTGAAATGTGGTTAATTTTGAGCTCATTTATTGGTATTTTTTGTAAATTTAGAATTGTGCAAAAAAGAGGGCGCTATACATATTTCAAATTATTGATTATATTTGAATATCGATTATGTTGTTTGATCTGTGAAGATTTTGGTTAAAAATTATAAATTAAATTTTCTTGAGGTCATTTGCTTCATTTGCATATCTAATTTCGGAAGTACACACCAGCATATCTCTTCCACATCCAAAAATGAGTTTTTATGAATAGCGCCATCTATTTTGACACTTAGAAATAAAATGTCCCTATTTCTATTGGGTTCAAACAACAGTGTACCTTATGGCGTAAACTTGCACCGATCTGGGAAAACGTTGACTCATATTCCCTCTCTTACACTGTTTTGCAAGAGTGTCACATGGAAAAACCAAACCAGACTTGTAAATACAATACTACAGTGGTGTTTAAAATGGTTGCTGAGGTGTAAATATTTCAATGTCCGAGACGTCAAGAGGGATAATGATTTTGGTATTTTATAGATTTTGTTGGAAAATTTGACTATAAACTCGCCTTAAGTTTTACAAGGTAATCCGAGGACTTCTTACCACATATCTCGATCTGCATTTGAACAATCTTGAGACCACAAAACCTCAAGACTTGATTGTAGTTTCAAAATGAATGATTTAATACATGTTTGTACCAATCATCTTAAAATTATAATGCAGTAGGCTATTGGGGGATTTTGCATTTGAACATCATAAGAACACAATCCCCCAATGTTGCATAATAGTTTCAAGATGAATGGTATTGTAATGTGTTTCATGCAACTTGAAACTACCACTACGTCTTGAGGTTTTGTGTTCAAATGTAAAATATTTGCGGTCTTGTGGCTGTAAGCCGTCGTAAATATCTTTCCCATTGCTCCATTAACCTTTCATCAAACTAAACACAATAAACCAGGCTTGATCTTGATTATTTTGGTAGTATCTAATTTTCCGTTTCATTAACAGCGCCGAGTACACCAGTCGTTATTACACCAATTGTTGATGCAATCAACAGGAATTCTTTCGATGTCAGCTTTCCTGGTCAACCACCTCTTGCTCCAGATGGCAGTCAAATTAACTTTTACGTAATAACAATAGATGATGGCATGGGAGGACAAATTCGATCAGTTTTAGTTAACGCAGAAGCCGACGCGAAAACCACGGTACCTAGCCTTACACCCGGGATTTGTTACACCATTGGTTATAATGGTTTAAAAACTGGACAACAAGCTCTAATTGACCTCAATGTTCCATTCCAACAAGTTTGCACGTTGCAAGGTAAGTTTTGTATTTTTGTTGAAAATTGACATCTCTGATTACTTCTACCCGTACCTTCTCATGTGAGCAATACTGATTTTTCCATACTTATTAATAGCAGGAGCATTCTTTAATATGGAACCTCTTCATGGTAGAATCTAATACAAGAGTCCTTAATTGGTTAAAGGTACCGTAGACAATTTTATTTTTATTGTGTTACTTACATACATTGACCTTAAATCAGCATTTTCTTTCATGCAATAATACTTACATTATTTGTTTCATATGTCAGTCTTTGTTTAAAGTCTACAATATTTTAACCGTAGTGTCTTACAATTAGATTATGGGAGTGTGATTTTTGTTAATAATGTTCACTGATTGTTATCATTAACTATCACGTCTTTCACTATTTATATTCATTCAATCCACTATTCATACAAATAACAATACATACAAACAATTGAACTTGGTGGTCACAATGCCAAAACAGGAATCATGCAAAACTGATGAACATCTTTGTTGTCGAAACAGATTGTGGCCCTGACGAATTCCAGTGTCCAAATAGTGGTGAATGCATAAATGCAGCTTGGGTATGCGACAATATCCTAGATTGCGATGGAGATGGTGATGAAATGGGATGCTGCACTGATGCAGAATTTAGTTGTGCCAATTACAGATGCGTCAGTCCTTCGGTTGTGTGCGATGGCTTTGATGATTGTGGCGATAATTCAGACGAACTGTCGTGTAGTAAGCAGTCGTTGAACTATTCGGATATCTATAACATGGATATCTTGTTTATCATGCTGCATGCGTCATAAACGGGTACAATGATACATAACAATCTTACATGTTACCCACCTCTCTAACCAACAGACAATGACGCCGTTAATTGCAGTTGTTGCACAATACTCACGCCCTCATTTTTCATCGGTTCCCGGGAACATTTTAACCCAATCTGTGATTGCGCATGCGCTGCGACTGCGCCGTTACGGTTGCCGGTAAAACGTTACCCACAATGCAAAACGAAATCTATGAACAATGAGGGCGTTTGAGTTGTGGAGCATCTGCTTTTTAGTCTACTCAAATGGCCAATGATGAAATCATCGTTTTCTCAAATATTTGGTTCAGCAAGCCAAATTGCACATCAACTCACATCTACACCGAAACTTCCATGGCACTCATGATATATAACAGTATTAGTGGCATTTTGGTACAAAGGTTATTCCACAGGTACAGCTAATTTGGAAGAGGGGAATTAATTTTTCAGGTGAAAATATTTAGCATCCTCAGAGTTACTTTTTCGTCGTAGATGAAATCTGCAAAAAGAGAACTAATAAACCTCCAGATCAAATTTCTTTTTACAGTTCTTATCATGATCCAATTAACCTTTCTACTTACGGTGGTTTTGGATAAACAATTTTGCCATTTATGTACTATGGGGAAAGTGTTTGTTTTGTTGTAATTTTACAGAAGATGTGTTATTCGGAATACTAACATTTACAGGTTGTGTCTGAAAACAATTATGCAATTTTTATGTTTTTGTTTTTGAAAAAAGTAAGTAAATCACAGCTTAAACACTCTAATGGCTAAAATGAAGTTTTTGTGTGGGTGCGAATTTTTTTTAAATGGTATCATTCCATGCAGTCGATGGTTAGATAAGGTTCTTTGAGAGATATTCCCTATGATCATGATGACAATATCTCAACTTTTTATGTCCAACTTTAAACAATTACATATAATTATTTGCCGAAGAAATGAACTGTTCATATCATTATAAAATGTGATGGTCAAATATTCTCAGTTATCTGATATATGCAAATTGTATATTTTTCTGACACAACCGGTACTTGGGTAATGGTCAAATAAAAAAGAAATCCACCGAACCCATAACTCAGTCCTAAATTTTGAAATTTTACTAACCCTAACACTGATAGTGATCCTTATCCCAAATCTCTGCCGTGAAACTAATTGGTGCAAACTCTTTTCTTTATTAAAGTTGCAGGTTGCTAATAAATCAAGATCATCAATTTAGAAATCAAATGCTTATACAATTGTCTATTTTTCTAGGTACTACGACACCTCCAGTTCCTCCTACTGGAGTAACAGGTAAGACAAATATTCATAAAAACTAGATGGAC
This sequence comes from Ophiothrix spiculata, assembly GCA_000969725.1. Taxonomy (NCBI): domain Eukaryota; kingdom Metazoa; phylum Echinodermata; class Ophiuroidea; order Amphilepidida; family Ophiotrichidae; genus Ophiothrix; species Ophiothrix spiculata. Next base: position 9,482 of record JXSR01S067677.1, on the reverse strand, counting down.
AGATTAAGGAGAATTTCGCGGTTAAATGCTTTGAATTCGTTTCCTCGTCGTTATCTTACAATGAGCATACTGAATTATATTTGAAGTAATAAGTTGAAATGTTGCTAAACCTCTTAAACATATCAGCATTCCAGTTTCTGAATTTTGAGATTATAACAAAATTGCCTTTATAGAAATGCACTACGCATTATTTTTGGGTTGCGTTGCTGATACATAAATTTTACTCGAAATTGTAACTGAAGGATAATCTTTGTCTAAATTTCAGACGGACCAACCTGTCCACCAGATTTGTTCCCGTGTGCAAATGGACAATGTGTAAGTAAAGACTGGGCATGTGATGGCATTGCTGATTGCCCTAGTGGATCTGACGAAGACGATACTTTCTGTGCTGGTTGCCCATTCCGATTCCTTTGCTCAAATAGTAGATGTACGGACATAAGCAATATTTGCGATGGAATAAACCACTGTAGAGACAACAGCGATGAAGATCAGATTTGTGTCGGTAAGTTGGTGGCTATAGTGTAAGCAAAACTGTACACACCTAATGAATAATGCAAAGTAGAATGCTCTTCTCATTATGTCACTTTTCTATTATCCAATTACATTATGAAATATCTCTAAAGTCAATAATATTTTTTAGGAATATAATAATTAACTGAGGTGTAGGATTACCTTATGTCACGCGTTGAATTTCGTAGTCATTTCGATTAAGTATGAATAATTTTTCTTGCAATAGCTGTGCGCATTATTCCTATTTCCAATCAAAGTATGAAAATCAAACAAATATTGTAAACTTAATATGCTTGCCACAATGACGCAATAAGCATGATAAGGTACTCATATGCAAATTATGAACCACGATAACAAGCGCCCACATTTTGTTGAGATGTAGACATGGATGTGTGTATGAAGATAGAAAATGTGCTCATGTGCTATGCCAGATATTTTCGGTTTAGCTGACTAAACCTAACTAAATCGATTAGATTACTGCAGTGGACTACCAAATTAAAGTGCTCATATAACCAAATCACCCAGCTAAATTCTGTTTATGTACAATGAAAGAGTTATGGTAGTGTGTAGAGATTCTGTAGAGTTATCACATAAAACATGTAAAAACATTGCCATTATGATCTGGACTGAGGCTAGCAAAAATATTGGTAAGTATGATTTTGATACAATATAACAATAATTTTCATTTCAAATCTGCTGAAAATTTTGTAATCTCTTTTGAAATATTTAGTATTTTTTTGAAATTCCCACTAACTCAGCTATTTTATTGGGAATTTAGTATAGTTGTAATCTTTTGATTGTAGTCAGAGAAGTTCCTATGTTACATGTTGGTCAAAATGATTTTATTGCCAGATTTAAGTGCATTGTTGTGTGTTCTTCCTTTTTTTCTTAAGATATACCAAATATAGTCTTTGGAGACACTGGATCATCTTCAATCAGTATTACGTTTGACGGTGAGCCCCCAGTTATGACTGGTGAACCTCAGCGTACGTTTACCCAATACGCCGTTGTGTTCACACCTCAAGGTGGCGGTGATTCAGTAACATTTTATATCCCTGCTACTTCTGGTGTTACCTTCGAAGCAACTGGATTGGAACCTGATACCACGTACGATGTAAAGACCAGTGCTGTTATTGACACAGTAGGCCAAGGGGAAGTGACATTCGACCTTGGAGAGCCAATCGTATCTGTTCTTACTGGTAAGAATAACACGTATTATACTTTACTTCACGAAGACTATTGATTAATTTGGTTCAGATTATTTTCAGAAGCTATCCAAAAAAATCCAATAATTTAAGATAACAACATGAGAAGAATGCTGTAACACAAATGAGGCATTGGGAAGCAGTTCCCCTATGAATTTGATAAAAAGAAATTGAAAAAATAAACCGATAGATCAGAATTTGACATAATTTTTGGACCAAAAGTACTTTATGACGTCACAATTATGTATCCGATTTATTGCAAAGTTTCAATCCTCCAACTGCTGTAGTTTTTGCAAACGATCATTTAAATTTCTACATGTAACCATTTTTGGCATACCTGGTACTTCCATGTCTTCTTATAGTTCTTTGATAAAATAACGTCACATTTACGTTAATTAAAATCAATTGTTTTCTCATTTTGATGTTCTTGTATCACTTTTATCTTGATTTCAGCACTTTTCGTAACTACTGATTCTGCTGCTACAACAATGGACTCTGTAACCACAGGTAATTTAGAAAAAAATGCAATCGAATCGCGTTGCCCATAACTTGCCTGCTGGTCGATACACCGTATTAGTGTATAATTATCAAGTTGGAGTCTGTATGATATTCTGGTGTTCTTGTGCACATAGCATTTTACAATGCTTGCATGAACTGAAATGAGAGATTGTTAATATGCACTAAGACTGGTGAATTCTGTCTTCTTATATTTTATAACTGGAAGACTAAGAACTACAGAAATGCTATGACTTCCTTCTCGAATTTCCATCTATGTTTGCCTTACAACTGGTAATCGATAAGTGGAAATATATAAATGTAAATAAATAGATAAATATGGAACTTTATTTACAATACTGTGACTTTGCAACCGTAACATAATGGTCAACAACAGGGTCTAATCCAAAAATAATTGCTGTATTCAAATACCATTTTCAGATTCCGTTACAGAAGCACCGTGTCCTGATGGTCAAACACGCTGTGATAGCGGTGAATGCATCTTGCTCGAATACGTTTGTGATGATTATGGTGATTGTGCAGATAGAAGTGATGAATCGATGTGTTGTCCTGACACACAATATAACTGTGCTAATGGAAGATGTATAGAATGGGATGCATGGTGTGATGGAAACGATGATTGTAGAGATAACAGCGATGAAGATGGATGTGCAGGTAAAATCATCAATATATGAAATTTGTACTACTTTAAAAAACACACCTTTATATGCTATCTCAATAATCGGAAAAAATTATTTTTCATAATCGTTATTTGTTTTTTGAACAGAGTGTACGGAGGATGAATACCGTTGTCGCACCAATGTATGTGTTCTAGCAGAATACAAGTGTGATTACGTTCCTGACTGTGATGATTATAGCGACGAAATTGATGGATGTAAGTTTATCAAAGATGATAATGCATATTTCTAAATGAAATGGGGAGCGTTTTCCTTATCATATGCATACAGATGTAATGTATGAACGATATACTTTCTGAGAGTTTATTTCTGTGGATAAATTTTATGTTTATAAAACACAACTTGTTTGCTGATATTTGTTATCAAAAGGTACTGTATACTAGTTTTATTGAAATGGGGGGGGGGCTGTAATATAGCTTCATTGTATAATTATGTCAATGCATCATTGTATGAATATTAGAGTATTTTCTGTTTTAGCAGCTTTAGTTCTTAGTTTACATCTATGCCACGTTACATCGCCCCACAATGAGATATTTTCAACTTATAAAATTCTTAATGTATTTGACACTTATCAGTTAAATCTTGGAGTATTTATGTACAAGCACCATACAGGTGAACTACCGACTATATTTAAATCACATTTCATATGCAACAAGAAATGCCCAGGATTACGCTATTAACAAAACTAAGAGAACATTCTCAAATCAAGCAGTAAGAAATTGTGGATCTTCTCTTTGAAATTCCCTTGCAAAGACATTAAAGCAATCCAAAACTGTAAAATGTTTAAAAAACAAATTGAAATCAAACTTTTTATCAAATTATTAGTTGAATATCTGGACATATCTCTATTAAAGAAGTTCATTTTTTGAAATCTCCTTCTATATCAAATCCTATTTGCATTTGGACATTGTCTTGTGTCGTTTACGTTTCTGTGCAGATTTTGTTACGTGTAATCTGATTGTACAGTGGCATAATCACTTCAGGACTATTTGGCCTTCCGATTATGTCAATATCATTGTGTTTTTTACTTATGTTTTTGTTATCTGTTCATGTTCATGATATTGAAATAAATTTAATCTGAATCTGAATCTGATATTTAACACAAGGAGAGCAACGGCTTAACTTCTGAACCACGGAGCAATTAGAGTAAAGTGTCATGCCCTAGGAATGCAAAGGAAACAAAGAGTCGTAGTTAGATCGGTGCTTTGACCAAGAACCTCTTTATTACGAGTCCCATGCTCTAACCGTTTGAGCACTCTCCCCTTTGTTGTTTTAATCTAGGTGTATGTGATCCTGCAATTGAATTTGTATGCCTTAGTGGTGGCTGTGTCAATGCGACATGGGTATGTGACGGTGAATCCGACTGTTCAGATGGTAGCGATGAAGTGAACTGCACGTGCAGTGCAGGTGAATACACCTGTGCAAATGGTGAATGTGTACCCGAAGCTTATCGATGTGACTACATTGACGACTGCGGAGATTTCAGCGATGAGATCGATGGCTGTGTGTGCGATTCAGCGATTGAGTTTGAGTGTGCAGGTGGAGGATGCGTTAACGCTACGTGGGTGTGTGATGGAGAACCAGATTGTATTGAAGGAAGCGATGAGGACGCATGCGCAACCGGGGAGCCTTTGACAACAGGTGAGATGGTGAAGGTAGAATAAGCCTTGTGGAATGTCATATTTTAATACATTATTCCTGAAGAAGAGTGTCTTAATTGGCCTTTTTAGGCTAGGCATGGTTGATTGTACACGCGATTGAACGTGTGTTGCATTTATCGGGTTTTACCAAAACTGAACCAAAACTGTTATCGTCAGTTTTATCCAACTGCTACTGTTGTTATAACCATTCTTCTAAAAAGTTTATTGCAATTGTATTTTACTGTTTCACTCAATGCAACGTTGAAGGTTAGACCTTTCAACAATTAAACTATTTTTATTATTGCGTAGATGACATACGATATTTATAAAAGAACTGAAGCAAGTATTATTTTGGACTCTTTACCAATTCCAAATCTTACCTAGAAGTTGTTAAAGTAGTTAAAACTAATAGTTTTGCTTTTAATACGTGTCCAATAAATTAAGGAGTCAAGATTAAAGTAGTAAATTAAAAACTGTGCTTCTTTACTTGAGGTAAACATCTCACCATATTTACAACTGACATTATCTGGTAGAATCACCATGTCCAGAAAACCAATCACAATGCAATGATGGTATATGCTTGGATAGCAGTTTCTGGTGTGATGGATTCCCCGACTGTGAAGATAGAACAGATGAGCTCATGTGTTGTCCCGACACACAATATAACTGTGATAATGGAAGATGTATAGAATGGGATGCATGGTGTGATGGAAACAATGATTGCAGAGATAACAGCGATGAGGATGGATGTGCAGGTAAAATTTACGTGTTATATTTCTGTATAATGTTTTGGTAGAAGAAAGTAATAATTAAATCAAAGCAAATCAAGCAATTTGCTATAGAGTAATTACGTTTAAGTTAAAGAAAGAATCATCTTGATCATTTCAGAAGTCAATACTTTGTACATTAAACTGTACATTGTACACGTACATTTATGTGTAACATTTTGTCGAAATGCTACAAATTTTAAAATCTCTATTTCTTAAAGGATGGTAAAAGATCCATCATTGAATCTCATATTGTTTTAGTTTTGTACTCTAAGCAACATTTTTCATAAATCCATAAGCTTTTTAGCATACCAAAATATAAATATCTGTTAACTACAGATTCTGACTCTGTAAAATCTTCTATCTCTCGTGGAAGTTATTCAGAATGCCAAGAAGATGATCTTGAAATGAAAAGACAAAGCATGGTAATGTATTTGTAAAAATTCCCTTGAATCCGTTTTGTCATTAAGCTAATTGTCAACAACAAATTTGAAATTTGATTTGCAGCTTGTACGGAAGATGAATACAGATGTCGCACAAATGTTTGTGTACCAAGTTCCTACACGTGCGATTATTTCATTGACTGTGAAGATGGAAGCGACGAAATACATAATTGTAAGTATTTCATGATTTCATAATTTATCTGGAAAAAATGAAAATCATCCTGAGGTAAACTTTAAAATGTGAAGAATGTAAAGATATTCATTTGATTACCAGACTTACAATGTCCAGCGATTTTCCTGAAGAAAATTCAGGAAAATATTGTTTCCGTATCTGATCTGAAAAGGCAAATAACATCTATACATTCACTGAATGGACGTATCACGTCAACTGTTTTTGCCAAATTCAAAAACCTTTGACCTGTTTGGCTCAAAACATAAAATTGGTGGTATGGGTGTTAAACATTTTTGATCAGAATGGAGCTAAGAAAATGCAACACCTAAAACAAAAACCACATAACCGAGAAACGAAGATACTATGGAATTTGGCTTACTTTAGGCAAAACCCTAAGAATCGGCAATCAGTAAATGTGAGATTTTACCCTTGAACACCAAAGAAGCTCCAAAGGTACCTCCTTTGGTTGCAGATTCTATGAAAGCATAGGATGTAAAATGAAGGGTGATTGCTTCTTGGGAAATGCTTGCCCTAAAACCAGTTGAACAGGCTGTTAATGCTTCTTATTTTGTTTGAACAAATATGTTTGTAACCGTATGTGCATTGCTGGTGGCAATAAAGGATGACAGTAACATTCAAAAGCCTACAAATATCCACATTGTCGTAGACATTCATGATAAGAGGTGTATCTATAATAGTTAATACCGTATTCACATCATTCTTATTTTTTAATCACAGGTGATGAATGTGACCCTGCAATCGAGTTCGCCTGTGCCAGTGGTGGGTGTGTCAATGCCACGTGGGTATGTGATGGGGAAGAAGATTGTTTTGACGGAAGTGATGAACAAGGAAACTGCACCTGCGCAGAAGACCAATTCCAATGCGCAGACGAATCTGATTGTATCCCGGGTGCATATCAATGTGATTATCTTTACGATTGTGCTGATAACAGTGATGAACTCGCGGACTGCACATGCGACCCTGCAGTTGAATTTGCTTGTGACGGCGGTGGATGCGTTAATAGCACCTGGGTTTGTGATGGTGAAGAGGACTGTTTTGATGGAAGTGATGAAAGTGTATGCACAACTGAAATTATGACTACTGAAGGTAAATAAAGTGTTAATGGATATACATAAGATATTGATTAGATACAATATATTTTCTCATCATCATATTATAAGTATTAACGTATATTAGACATGCAAACAGCTTTTTTTGACTCGTATACACTTTACGGTTTGGCTGGTAAAGCATTGGTTTTGAATAGGTTAAAAAGTCCATAAATGCAAGCTGTCCAACCCGGGTGTCCAACTTAACTCCTTTGCTGGCTCCTATGATCAAATAGAAGTACCGATTTTGATATGGCATCTCGTATCTCTCTTAAGATACTATATACATGTGTGTGCAGCATATTTTATCAATCTTCACATCAGGTAATAAATATTTATTGAACCTGTACTAAAGCTTACTTTATTACCTATTATTATATACCTTGTCATCCTCTAATCTTTTTAATTTGCTTAAAAAGGACCAACATGTCCACGGGATGAATTCATGTGTGTTACCGGAGAATGCATCCCCAAAATATGGGCTTGTGATGGCGTCGTTGACTGCTTGAGCTCTGGTTCCGACGAAGATGAGGAATTCTGCACAGGATGTCCTTTTAAATTTCTTTGCGCCAATGGCAGGTGTACTGATTTAGCATCGGTTTGTGATGGACAAAATCAATGTCGAGATAATAGCGATGAAGGAGAATTTTGTAATATAGGTTAGTAGTTTTATAATTACATACCGTATTGTATGAATTGCCGTTAAATATGTCCATCTTTGTCGTTTTCTAATCTGTGACAACAGGATAAGTGGAAAAAATGAATGATATCATAATTTATGGTGTAAAACAAATGAACACTTATTACTTCAATGTATATATTGTTACAACTACAGTGATTTCGACTCCAACGATTGGGGAAATTGACGGAAGCTCTGTGACCCTTAACTGGGCAGACCCTCCACCAGCATTTGTCAGTGACCCAGGTCGTACCATTATCAGATATGAGGTAATACTAATACCGCAAGAGGGTGGTGAACCAGTTATTGTCTATGCTCCTGCCGAAGCCGGCTCTAGTCTCCAAGTCTCTGGATTGCAAGCAGAAACTACGTATGATATTGAAGTCAGACCCGTGATACAAACTGAAGGAGCAGGAGAAGAACCGTTCGATATCGACCTGAAGACCTTGTCAATTACGACTAGTAAGTATATAGACTAGGGCATGTAGATAGGTCAAAGATCATACCAATAGACACAAAAGAGGTCAGATACTAAGCATAAATTACTTGGTATCAAAAATGTATCAAATCAAAGGAATATTATATATTATGTAGAAAAGAAAGTCGGATGCGATAAACAGGTGGGTAAACACTCTAGACCATCCTAGATAGATACATGTATTGGACCCCCTAACAAAACAACATGTTCCTGGCCAAATTTGTAACCATATAGAATTCCTATCCGGTTGATCTAATAAAACTTATATCTTATATATAATATATTTTATCTCACAACACATGCAAGAATTTCGGGTAAATGTTTCACTTAGGACTATTTTACCAACAGATTCTAAAATAAGAGATACATTTCATTTTCGTGTCTATTTTTAAGCTGAAGCCGAAGTTGTGACGACAGAAGCAAGTGCGACCTCTGCTGCTGGAACCACAGGTATGTGAAAATATTAGAATGGTCATAATTATAGGACAAATACCAAAGTTACTCCCTTTACCTTCCTTTCTTCTATCATTTCTTTCTTCTACCCTTCTTTTCGTCTATCCATCCTTTCTTCTATTCTATCTATCCTTCCTTTTCTCTATCCTTCCTTTCATTTTTCTTTCATTCATACAGTAAGGTAGGAAGGCAGGAAGTCTTTCATTCCCTATATTTCTTCTAACATTCCCCATTCATTCACAATCTACCATGTCAGTAGACAGTGCAATGATGTTGAACGTGATCAAGCCATCTATCATGCACCAGATGGATACGGTACAATGACCATTCAGATATCATTCTAGATCTTTTTCTCTCGAAAAAACCCCCCGATTTGTTTAATGGTGGATATTCATACGTATAAAAACTGTAATGTTTATATTTTTAACTTCTACGCTACAAGGTTTTGGTACTTACCGGGTCTACCAACGTGGTCAGTGTTTGTCGTTGTTCTGGCTCGATTTTGAGTTTTTGACAACTTCATCTGACGTCATAGATTGAGACAACGACTTCGGTGTATTTCTCGTTGGCCCCCTGGTCTCTTTGGTGGCTAGTGGGTTGTCCCAGACTGGATCCAATTGCAGTCCTTTATCTATATTCAGTCTAGGATTCAAGTTCTAAATACGGATGGCCTCAATTCAAGGATTTCCTTTGCCACCCAGGAGACCTGGGCAAACGAGAAATACGCCTTTGACATGACGTCAGATAAGGTTGTCCACGACTAGACATCGAGTCAGAACAACAAAAAATGCTGACGACGCGAAAATACTCCGGTGAATACCAAAACCTTGTAG
>JXSR01S067669.1:86338-96810 GCA_000969725.1 Ophiothrix spiculata | reverse complement strand
ACATCTGAAATTGGTGCAACCGACAACAACGGACATGGGTGGACAAAAAGTAGCTTTTTATGGACATTGGCTGTTCCTAGTGACTGTATAATATAAACAAAACGACATGAAGCATTGATGTTACCAAGTACAGGGCCCATAATACAGGTGTCCTGGGTTCCAGCCCTGTTCCAATCACATCTCCTTGTTTTCTTGTGCAAAAAACTTACTCTTAATTGCTCAATGTTTCACAAGCTATGTTAAGCTGTTGGTCCCCTGTGCAAATGCCTTTCCTTTTATGACGTGCTGCATTCAGTGTATTCCTCACTGGCTATTACATCTTGCATTTCTTGATAGAGATTCATACACGAGAAATAAACAACACGATTTTGAGTTAAAACAACAAAGGGGCTCCAGGGTCAGCGAACAAGCCATGAGCAATGAGCTTCTGTAGAGATATTCTTTGCTGTGGATCTTCCATCCAACAATTAGCCAAGAACTCACACACATAACGGCCAGCATCATGTGGAATTTTTGGTATACATGAAGTTCTTGGATCGGTGATCTGCAAAATATAACAAATCAAATGTTTTATATCTGAATACGAGTGTACGTTTTTCCAATAATGATGTGTATTGTTTTATGGCAAATAATTGTCTTCATTCTTGATCTTAAAACGTCTCAAATTTCGACTAAGAATGAGAACAAAAGATAATATTTATTGTTTCGCCTGTCATCTATCGTCTCATATTGGATGGGCGTTTTAGTTACTCAAAATGGGCTTGAGCCAAAAATCCTTCAATTACAAGTTTAATGCTCCAACCACTGTACCACAATGCCCAAAAAAAGTAATCAGTTTCCTAATGAAGGATGTGAACATTTTTGTCATGAATAATCAAGTTTATCCCTAATTACACAAAATATTGATGAAAAAACAAACTTTTCTCACCCCCTGTTTCTGAGGACTCAAAAACTACGTAAGTTAGAAATCCTTTAGAATTAATGGAGCAGTTTTCAGACTTTTCTAAATGCCATGATTATGGAGTCCTACTTACTTGAGATCTTAACCTCTCTGGATCTTTATGACTATAACCATCACACAGCATCCTCCTCCATACCATCTGGTATAGGAGACATCCAAGACCCATATGTCAGATTTCTTGCTGAGGTAATTACCACGTGGACTTACCTCCGATCTTAACCTCTCTGGATCCTCATGACTGTAATCATCATACGGCATCCTTTTCCAGATCATCTGGTATAGAAGACACCCAAGGCCCCATACGTCGGATTTCTTGCTGAGGCTGTTACCACAGATGAGCTGGATTTAAGAAAGCAAAATCGGTTATATGTCTAGAAAACTATTACTAAATTTGCTTGGGACCAAGTATACTTAAGGTCCCATCCAAAATTTTAGGATTAGGGTATGTTTAGGGTTAGGTCGGGTTACAATTAGTGAGTTAGGGCCGGGTCATGGTTCAGTTGAAGTTTTTGATGGGATCTAATGTATACTTTTTCCTTTGCTTCTTTATTCAGCAACAGAAAGATATCTGCCGACTTAAAGAATGCTAAAAAAGGGACCAGACAGTGTAGTGCCTCATAGGCAGGGGTTGTGTAAGGACCTTGAAAGGTCAAGAGCACCAACATTTTTTATCAAACCCTTTTAGTGTAGTCTTTAGCACATTTTACAAGATATCAGCAGAGATAGCGTTTTAAAAATTAAATTATTATGGATATTCACTTATATAATATTTTCAAAAGACATTTTCATGTTTTAAATTAAATTAAATTACAAGTGTTGTATTTGCTCGACGTGTATGTCAGATAAACTATTTAACAGAGACAGTTATCAGATATAATGGATCTTGGTATGGGATGGCTTGTCATTTTAGACTTTCATAAGGCTTGATGCTATGCGTCTTGCCTTATGAAAGTCTAATGACTCGCCATCACATACCAAGACACATTGGCCCGTATTCCAGAAAGGTGTTTAGCTAAACCATGGTTTAACTGAACTTCACCTGTCTACGAATGATATGCACTGTTGCAGCTTTCAATCGGATCAGTTCAATGAGCCCTGCTGTTGAGGAGAATTAAAACCATGGTTTAGCTTAACACCTTTCTGGAATATGGGCCATTATATCTGATAATGGTCTCTGTTTCACCCCTTATCTAGTACATAATGCACAAATATTTAAAACACATCTTTGCGTTTAGTTTTGCATACCATTCACGTTGTTACGCCGAAATCGCGTGATGGCCGAGATCACGCGATTTCGGCAAACGCTTGCCGAACACACGTGATGACGGCATAATGCATGCCGAAATCACACGATTTCGGCAAAAAAGTGCCTGCCGAAATCACGTGATCACAGCAGACAAATTTTGCCGAAATCATGTGATTTAGACAAAATATTGCTTTTCCACCGTGTACTTACTGTTTTGGTACAAAAGCGCATGCGTTTAACCAGCCTACATTCAGAAAATTGTGAAATCATCTGGAAATCATATTTGTTTATTTTGCTATGACGTATATGCTATGATCACGGCTGTTCGGCAATTGAAGTTTGGAGCGATCATGTATTTACGGAATCAACACTGCCGAATTCGCGATACCATTACGTATTCTATTAATATTCATGACCATGTTTTGATATGGCCGGCGATCGCATCGGAGCTGCTAGCTGTTGGATATTTCAACAGTGCTACAACATAATTTGACAAGAGGGACTTTTAAGGACATTGGAGGAGGGTCATCTGAAGCACAGCAAACTGAAACCAAATATTAAGCTCTTCCTCTAAGACCACAGAGCATCATGCATGTTTTAATAAATATTCAATTTGCTGAATGGCCCTAACTACAGATCGCGCACGTACGAAATTAAATCATTCGACTCGATCTTGTTCAACACACAGCCTGTTACCACAATGGTTACAAGCTGGATATAGCGCACGAATTGTATGATATAAAACCGGAAATTGGTGATTTACCGATATCACACGATTACGGCAATCGCTCTGCCGAAATCGCGCGATGACATATATCATGCGATTTCGGCATAACAACGTAATGTAGTATATGTGCAATCTGCCTCTACGTGCAAACAAATTATTGCACTTGAAGTTGATTTTGGCAGAACTCAAGTACACCCTAATACCTCCAGTTTGAGTCCCATGGTATCTCGCCTCTATATTTATGGCCTAAACCTACCTCAGGTGGTGCAATTCTGTGATTGACGGAATACAATTTATCTGGACGGCGGTTTCTTGCTTAGTGTTCATTTTCATGATATAATACAGTAACACTGCTGTTAGCCTATACCTACCTCAGGTGGTACAATTCTGGGGTTGACGGAATAGAATTTATCTGGACGGCTGTTTCTAGCTTGGTGTTCATTTTGAGGATATAATACTGCTGGCCAATACCTACCTCAGGTGGTGCAATTCTGGGATTGACGGAATACAATTTATCTGGACGGTGGTTTCAAGCTTGGCGTTCATTTTCATGACATAATACTGCTGGCTTGCATTACATGTTACTTGCCTTAAACTTTTGTACCGTAGATTTTGACATTTCACCGGTAATAAATCATCCAATATTTAGTGTCACAACCAAATAAGTTACCATTTTTCATGCCTTGAAGGACAGGAATATGCCTTGAGGGTATCATTGTGTCCTTCACAACCCTCAAAGTAGACCACATATTAATGGATGGGCTAAATATTGGATGATTTATTACCAGTGATATGTCAAAATCAGTGGTACAAAAGTTTAAGGAAAGGAACATGTAATGTGTACCTACCTCTGGAGGTGCAATTCTGGGATTGACGGAATGCAATTTATCTGGACGGCAGTTTCTAGCTTGGCGTTCATTTTCAAGATATAATACTGCTGGCCTATACCTACCTCAGGTGGTGCAATTCTGGGATTGACGGAACACAATTTATCTGGACAGCAGTTTCTATCCTGGCGTTCATTTTCATTATATAATACTGCTGGCCTGTACCTACCTCAGGTGGTGCAATTCTGGGATTGACGGAATACAATTAATATCTGTACGGCGGTTTCTAGCTTGGCGTTCATTTTCATGATACTATATTGTTGCTGGCCTATACCTACCTCTGGAGGTGCAATTCTGGGATTGACGGAATACAATTTATTAGCTGGACGGCTGTTTCTTGCTTGGTGTTCATTTTCATGATATAATACTGCTGTTGTGAAGTTAGACAGGTACACTTGAGTTGCCGTTTCATTCAGTACCAAGTTATTGGCTGAAAATTAAAAAAAAACATTGATGACAACAGGAAACTTCAGAAATCCATGTGGCAGATATGGGCTTATATACTATAATAAATAGGGTGATGTGTAATGGGTGGGAATTTTTTTTTCCGTAGATTTCAAACATACACAATAATTGCAAATGTTCTCAATCAGATCCAATAAAGTAGACGATACTCACATGCTAGAACTATTTCAGTTACGATCGGGAACCTTATTCATTATGGTCTGAACTTTCTTCTCTTCTAAGACATATATCGGCGAAACAGTTTGGCTATTTAAGACTAAACTTGGTGAATATCAAAAAGAAGTCGATAAAGTTGGTGCCAACAATTGTATCAGGGGACAAAGAAATCAAGGTTCCTGATAGGAACTGAAATATTTCTACCATGTGAGTATCATCTACATTATTGGTAGTGGTTTCAAACATGTTACATAGTAACAAAGTTCTCCCTCATTTTTTTCTCTCTCCTCAAGTGCTTTGCATTCTTTGGTCAATTGTATTTTGTTTTGTTTGCATTCTATCATCAACCTGGTTTAACAGCCTCTGTAACAAATCACTAGAGGCTTACTATTGTTGTTTCAAATAATTTTTGGACATAAAAATTCAGAGCCTTGCGTCACAGCACTTCGTACGCAATTTACACAAATATGCAACACTTTCCATGCGCATGCTATGTCGCAGTACTGTTATCACTGATTGGAAATGGTGTTGCCTACTTATAGATTAATAACTGCGTATTACTTGACGCGAGTGAAATTGTACAACAATAATGCACCGCGTGCTGAAGTTGGAGTTGTCCGGGCTCACGAGGCGCAGCCGAGTGAGTTGGACAACTTCGACTTCAGCACAAGGTGCATAATTTTTGTACAATTTCACGAGCGCCAAGTAAAGAGCAGTTATTAATCTAATTCATACACGACAATGATTAGAATAAAATTGCAAAAGAAACTAAACGGCATAATTATTTTAAAATGTGTTTGCTATTTCAATAAAACATAGAGAATACAACCATCCATCGTCCAATGTTAATTAATCATTGTAATTTAGATTTACCTTTCTATTAAAATGAAACTTGCCATATAAGTGCGAGCATGTTACGCGTACGCGTACATGGAATTGTACAACGCACTACGCGATACGCAGCGTGCAACTAGACGAGATTAATGAATGCGTATAAGTTACCAACTGTCAAATTAGATTTACAATTTCAACGCGTACTTAACGCAGAGTGTATGAATTCCCGATAACCCGTGCTTGTCACAGCTTGTGGGTATGCGTTAGCTGCGTTCAAATTGCAAGTTTGTGTCCGAAATTTATTTGAAACAATAATAGCATCAAACGTTGCTATAAACTCACCGTGCCAATTGAGGTAGAGTATGCCAAGATCATGGAGGAATTCTGTAGCATCAAGGGCCTGCTTTAAAAGTTTCTGTAACATACAACCTGCATTATCTCTAGCATCAAATGATTCTATGAAGAACTGCAGAGAAGAGCCTGTTAAATCAAAGTTTAGAAATAGTTTATATTCTTGATTGAAATTTGTTAAAACAACAACATCAAAAAGACATATATTTTTTTTACCTATTTATGTTTTATACAGTTGTTTTCGATCTACATCGATCAGGCCTTATTATTATTTTGCTCCATCATTGAGTTGGCTTACTTGTCATGCTCTAAGAAATATTCTGTATGAAATTTGATCCTTGATTTTTTTGCTTTGTCCATTGGATCTACTTTTTCATATATTTTGAGACACTATACATCTTGTACACTGGACCTGTATCAGAGACTAATGTGTTAATCTGTTATGCATGAGTGTCATTCACTTAGTTTTTTTATGCACTCAGAAATTTTGTAAAACAATTTTCTATATATTGAATGAATGATGAAAATTATGGTCATGTGTAAATGATGTTCTCTAAAGTCACCTGAAACAAACCTTTTCATTTTGAAAATTGCACCGTGCGTGAACAAACAAACCAATCAAATCGATCATCAAGTCACGCAGCAACAGAATTGTCAAATCACGCGAGCTCACGAGTATCGCATGAGTTGCGTTTAAACTTAAACCTCGGTGCACGAGACGCGTAAAAGTGAAAAGGTTTTCTTCACGAGACTATAAGACTTTACCACAGTTACAATAACATGCAAACATGTGGATTAAATGCAACATTTTACAAATTAAATCAATTATACATGAGTTCTAATAACTCTAAAAGGCACCTATAAGTATACACATAACAAAGGAACTTAGTCAAAAGCAACCTTTGATGCAATTTGGTGCAAACAAGCATCACCTGTTTCTGTGGTATGTTTATTGTTTGATAGCAAAAAATGCACCACAAAACAATCTGTCAAGAGGGAGGGGTAACTGCTCCTACCACTCTGACAACTTCTATAGACCATTCTTATTATTGACATACTCCCGCCGTTGATGGGTTAAATCCATAGAATCCGACGGGGAATTGGAACTCAGAACGAGGGCAAGTAGGGTATTATCATACCTGGCCTCGTTCTGAGTTCCGATTCCCCGTCCGATTCTGCGGATTTACCCCATCAACGGCGGGAGTATGTCAATTATATGAATGGTCAATACAGTTTGTCTGACTGGTGCAATATTTATTTGACTCTCACCTTGATAAAATCTGGTGCACACCAGCATCATCTGTTTCTGTGAAGCAATGACTGTTTCATTGCTGAACATTTGACACCAAAAATGCTCCACAAAATGGTCTGTGTTGATGGAAACTCTTGTTAGGATCTCTTCCATTTCTTCATTATATGACGCCTGTAAAAAGAAACAACTGTAGATTATTAACTGCAATGCCCGGGCTTCCAAATCTTTAGTAGCAATCTCAATGGGGTACTCATTTTCAGCCTTGAGCTGCTCAGTGGGAACTACACATACAAACACCAATTTTCAAAAAAATTCATGTACTCAAATCACCAAAATTTTTAAAAAAATTATAACTTCTGCTTCCACAATTTTGTGTGCTTATTTGGAACAAAGTTTTATAAGTTTTTAATGCCATACTGAATATATATTTTAAAATTTGAAAAGTAGATCCACACATCAAAATACTAAATTTTGAAAAAAAAAAGAGACTCATTGAGGTATAACAGAAAGCCTAATTTTGCTACCATTATTTCTGTAACCACTGTTGTTATATTATTTTCTTCAGTTGAAGTACTGGTTCAATTTAGTTTACTACCCATGGGGAATTAAAGTAAGAAAGAAAGGATTCATTCGACCGATAGCCATGAATGATAAGCAGGTTAGTGTAGCAGTACTTCCCTCACTTTGCACCAATGAGCCCATAGGACTGCCGTGGGTTCGATCCCCGGTCCCGGTGCTATATGTGCATTTGGTTTTCAGTCCACACTCGCTTCCGCAGGTTTTTCTCCTACACTTAAAACTGTCACCAGATTTGTCCAACATAGTCTGCCCCCACCCAGGATATGGGAAGCTGCATAAAGGGTACATATTACAATCTAACTGCCGATAGGATATGCGCTTGTAAAGGCTGCAAAATGCCTAAATGAAGTGAAATGATTGTGACGATCTACCTGCAGCGAATCATGAGCGGTTTGATCTAAATGGAAAATCGCTATACAAAAACCAGTTATTATTATTATTATTATTATATTATAATGATCCACAAAAGCTTCGAATGAAGGGATATTTCTTTATTCAGCTTTAAATGTTCATCTAACATGATCGCCTACCTCATCTGAATCAATGGTTACTTATCATATTTGTTTGTTTATTTAGGGGTAACAGGACTGACAAGCCAATTTCAACTCAACTTGATAACAGTATTGTACAGTTTTACTATTACTAGCCCTTATTACTTCATGAGAAAATAAGAAACTGAGGACTAATCTTCAAAGAATCAATCTTCATTTTTTTCCAATTTACTGAAATACTTGCTAAGCTTAACATGAGGATCAGAAGATATAATTCAAACTGAGGTCTTATCCATACCTTCTTAATAATAAAGCCATTACGATTAGCTTGAAGCTGGACCACAGCATCATCTCCCTTTCCATTCTCTCGACGTCTTCTTGCTCCATCTTTGATTTGAAACTTGCAATATTCGACATTAAATTTGCCAAAACCATCCAAGTACCATCCATGAATTATCTGCCTGGTTAGCCACATTTCTGGAGTAATACTTGAGGAATTGTTCATCTGTGAAAAAGTGTGAAATTCATTCATTTAAAAAATCATTCAGAGAAAAGGGAAAACCTTTAAAAGGCTACATATAAGAGAATTGTGGATAGAAATGCAATAAATTTAATGTTAACGATAAAACAATGAAAGTTGTTGTGGTAAGTCAGCAGAAGTTTTTTCCTTAGCTGTCTTGGTGGTGGAACGACTAGTGTAACATCCAACAAGCATGACAAGCTAATGTATATCAATTACCATATCATGATGATCAAATCGACACTTTTTTAAAGCTGGAATAAATTAACTTTTCTCGCAATAGACCATTGTGGCGATGTGCAAATTGGTTGTACTACATCACGACATGACAGCTCAAAAATTGTAATTTTTTGGTCTTTTGGTCGTCTGCTGCACAAGCTACTCTGAAATCACCTTGAGATATCTGTGATGACAGTTGTTGTGATAAGCCTGTGCCCGGGGGAGGGGGGTGCACTCAAGTATAATGTTGCAGGCATAGCGTGACCACAGTTTTTCAAAACACCCCCTACAGGATGGAGGGTTCTGAAGCTTAAATATACCCTTTTTCCCCTATTCACACCCTAAATATGGATTTTATCGATACTGTTTTCACGCAAGGGTTTGAAAAAGTACCCAATTTCTTGAAAATTGCCCCAAAATGGATGTTTTTGATATCCTAAGCAGGTGACCTGATTCAGCCTTTAGTTCTCCAAAACAACCCTAATTCACGCTTTTCTTGGTCACACTATGCCTACAACATTATATTTGAGTGAGGTCAAAAATTTACAAAAGGACTGTAATGATACCCTATCTGAGACCATAAATCTCATAAATCTATAATATCTGTTCAAATGGATACCCTATCCTATCCTGCTCATGCTTACAATGTCATGTTTGTAGGAATTTAAAAGATAAAAAAAGATATAAGTATTACAGGACAAAGACTTACCCAAAGTGGGATGTATGACCTTGAAAGCCCTCTATCTGACGTTGGCACATTCTCACTCTGGGCGGCTGCTTCCTGACATCTTCTGACATCAATGCCAGATCTCCTGAATGCATGCAATCTCATCTTTCTGTCACGGTCCATCTCAAACTCCCTGATTTGCTGTGCTTCCTCTTTGTACCAATTGAAGACTTGTGACACTGGGGGATGAGTACAATTCTGTCGGTTTTGGCAATCGCAATGAAGCCTGGTTCGTCTGTGTTCAAATAAATTATACATATTTTTATTTATAACAAAGGGCTATTTTTTTAATCTATCTGTGATACCAATTAAGCTACATAGAGAATTAAAATATCCACATACAGAACACATAACAATGAAGTTTCATTTAATCAATAGACCACTTTCGTATGTCCCATAATGCATCTTGAAAGTACCACAAACACGGGACCTTGTGACGTATCTTGCGCAGTCGAGCTGTGCGCAATGCGCAGAACTTCAAATATGGTAGACTGAGTAAGATACGTCACAAGGTCCCGTATTTGTGGTACTTTCAAGATGCATTAAGGGACATACGAAAGTCGTCTATAGTGTGATTGATACTTTCAATTTGTAAAACATTGCTCAATCGCTGGTGAATGTTCCGTAAGTTTAGACAAGATTATATATCTCATTTGAGAAGTGGAAAATTTTGCATATCAGACTTAATGCTAGTTTAAATCAAAATTCAAAAAGATTTTGACAGTATGCTTCCAATAAGTAATCTTCATGGGAATCACTCTTAATAATGACAAACCTTGTCTTACTACATTTCAAGTGCAAAGTGAGATATTTATAACTAAGCTGCCTGCTCCCACAAATGTTATCACTGCATATTTATTATTAATAGAGAATTTTCATGATACGATACACATCATATAGGAAGAACAAAGCCTCCATATCATTTTATGTTATTTTCACATACCAGTATATGTGACCCATCATATCTAAAGGTACCTTCAGCATCCAAGAATCAAACTCAATAGTTTGATCTCAATTTAAAGCTGAGACTTAAAGCTTGAAAATGACACCTCTGTCT
>JXSR01S067669.1:76238-86288 GCA_000969725.1 Ophiothrix spiculata | reverse complement strand
TTACTACATTTCAAGTGCAAAGTGAGATATTTATAACTAAGCTGCCTGCTCCCACAAATGTTATCACTGCATATTTATTATTAATAGAGAATTTTCATGATACGATACACATCATATAGGAAGAACAAAGCCTCCATATCATTTTATGTTATTTTCACATACCAGTATATGTGACCCATCATATCTAAAGGTACCTTCAGCATCCAAGAATCAAACTCAATAGTTTGATCTCAATTTAAAGCTGAGACTTAAAGCTTGAAAATGACACCTCTGTCTACTTTTGATTATAACTGATTACTGATAACTGTTTGGTTGCAAAGTTATAGTCAAATCTGTTTCCGGCTTGTAGCTGATTCCGACAAATATTGTTTGAGAAAATTGTGTTTAAAGTTTGTGTACCAACTTAAGGTAGCTCTAATGGCTATTTACAAATGTCAGAAAATTAGCTATAAAGTGAATAGCTTTTGGGAATAGGAACAAAAACCTATTTCCATTTAAAGAAAACCCTTTAAAGGTAACATATATTAAGTTTTATAATATTCAGCCAATTTCTTATGTTTTTCTTTATTTTTTGAAAATTCCCTAAAAAAATCAGAGTTTTTGAATTTTCATGTCAAGAGGGAATGTGCTATGACATTCAAATTTTAGGAGCTGGTGAAGGATCACAATAGCTAAATTCTCTCATTGGCTTTTTGCCAGAAGGTGTTTTATTATCAAGAATTTTTATTTTCTAGTTTCAGTTTTGGGATTCAACCTGTCCATATTCAAATGTCCATAAATACCATACAATGAGAAGAGCTATGCACTAAAGCTAGTGCTCAAATTATAGATAAAATGATACCAAGTTACATATGTACTGTGTCCTTCATATGAAAGATACACAAACATAAAGTTTGTGAATTCTTAAGTATTTCTTTATTTACTAGGAACACCCAGGCGTCTTCTTGGAGTGAAAGGGTTAAGTACCTATTATAGATATGACATGTCACATACTTCTTGGTTTGGAAGTTACGTTAAATCGTTGGTCCCACTGTGCATTTCGATCGGGATGGTGCAACAGTGTAAAAAATCCTATAATTAAAATTAAATTTAATATGGATCTGCTTACATTCTTATAGTTCTTTGGTATTGAGGTACAAGCTGATAAAAATCTTGCGCAACTATATTTTTATGTAAAAATGACAACATGGAGGCTGGAGCTGAGTTCTCAAACTGCTAGATACAATGTCCCATGCAATCCTTCTTTCATAACATCAAGCAGGATTCAGGGTACACTTTATCAGACCACGGGTTTATAATTGAACACATTACCTTTGTTGAAACCAAACACAGAATGGGACCTCACATCTGGTTTCTGTACACCTCAAGCTATGGTTGTACAAATGATGTAAAATATTCCTGCACCCAGAACAATGCAAGCTGGTTCCTCTTTTTTTTAGGCATTCTTCCAATTTCATAAGAATCTGTTTGGCCTTAAAATGGCCAAAAAGAGACAAAATATTAATGCTTATAGGTAAATAAATACAGCATTTCATATCGCGAGTGAAATGAGATCAAATCAATGCACGTGCGGTAAATTTTGATGCGTTGATTTTGTCTCACCAAAGTATTCTTTGGTCTCACTTTTACCAGCATAATGGAATGCAAATTTATTAGCCCAATTCATACAAGACAGAAAAATAATATTTCATCTTTTTTGAAAAGAAATTATAGGCTTTTTATCAAAGTTCAAAATAAAGCTATTAACTAAAAAAAATCATCACCCGACAAAAACAATGTAGCATTCATACGCACTAAACCGCTTGTTAAATGCACTGATCTAAACAGACAATTGAAAACATTCTTAGTGATTTTTGGCAAATTGTATTTCTTGGGGTCAAGGCTATGTTTGTGATTTGTTTTGTAAATTCAACATCCAGTTAAAAATATATGTTTTGTTTTATTCTGTCAAAAATAATTTTAAAGTTACAAACCATTACTTTTTCAATACTTTTCAAATTAATGTAGGCTCACTTAATTGCTTTAAAATTTCTTACCACTGATGGTCTCAACCGCTCCGTTCCATTCATCTCAATTTTCTGCCTGCATCTTTTGTCATTACACACACTGTCATGGCAACGTGAACTAGCAATTAGTAGTGCCTTCTGCGCTTCTTCATTTTGTTCAAAAAACCTGAGTTCTGCTAAACCATCATGAGGCTAAAGAGCATCAAAAAAGCAAAAGAGTTATGAATAATAATATACTCAGAGTCAATTAATTTGAGCAAAATATTTTAAGACAACATGTAATAAAGTATAGTATCATGATTTTCATCATATCTAGTCCAATATATTCCACTTACTTGATGCGGACGTTTCGTCAGCTGACAGCTGACTTTATCAACACTGATGGTGAAGTGACGATCTTCTGTGCTTAGTTCTTGTTGACTGTTGCTTAGCAACAAGGTTGCCAGATGATTTCCTCAGTAGATCGTCAAAAACGTGACTTAATTGGTATTGCCCCTTGTCCCTTTTGATGGTGTTGTCCTGTTTCCTGATCGCAATGGCCTCCTTCATCCACCGTTTATACCGATCACTCTTTCTGCCTATAATTGCCGTATTGTCCCGTATTTGATCTACAGCATGATCTGTGATAGCGGACTTAGGAACACACACCACAAATAGATCGCCTATTCATTCCTATGCAAAACAACCCCCAGATCAAGGCGGATATCTCGGTTGCTTCAACTCTTGGATTTATTTTGAGATTATAATCTAGATGAGCCCACAAAGTGAAAAAATATATAGGATAACCCTGATAATTTTTTGCTAGGTTGTCTCGAACATAGGATATGCTTAAAATTTCATTTTCTCTAACTCGCAACAACATTTCTCTAAACACTGAAAATCTGCTCTCAAATTTTACAAAAATAGCAAAATTATAGTAACCTTTAACCAGCCTGACTAGATTTGAACCACAGAATATGATAAAAAAAACACCTTTGATCAAAAAACATAGTTCCAGCGATTTTTCAAGCTTTTACTTTAGAGAGGGCAACCAAACACATGCTCCCGCATTGCTCTGTGTGGGCCAAATGCCTTTATTTAGTGATGTGTGTCCTTAGGATCCCGCTTGTCTTTGGGATGCACTAACATGTTCCTTAGAGTACAATGGGGTTTCATGGCAGTCGAGATGTTATATGACTTAAACGTTCTTGACAGTCTCTCCAAGATTCCTTCTACATAAGGGATATCCACCATGCCTCTAGATCTATTATCACTGTCCTTAGTTTTCCTGCTCACTTTTTTGGGCTTAGGTGTCTCCATTTTTTGTTTGACCTTGTCAAAGTTCCAGTCAGGATAACCACACTTGTTGAGTGCTTGTTTGATCTTAAGTTCTTCATCCTTTTTGTCATGATCTTCCGTGACAATTCTGTATTTGCAGTCCAGTAATGTACGAACTACCTTGAGCTTCTGATGTAAGGGATGATGGGACTTGAAATTAAGATACTGGTCTGTGTGGGTGGACTTACGATAGACAAGCAGCTTGACTGTGCCATCCTCGCGTCTAACTATCAGAGTATCAAAAAAAGAATTTTGCCTTCTTCCTCTTTCTCGTAGGTGAATTTTATAGAACCAGTGTCATCGATGTTATTCAAATGATCCATAAGCTCATCTACAGAATCCTTGCCAACAACCATTTTTGGCGATCTACTGAGGAAATCATCTGGCAACCTTGTTGCTAAGCAACAGTCAACAAGAACTAAGCACAGAAGATCTTCACCATCAGTGTTGATAAAGTCAGCTGTCAGCTGATGAAACGTCCGCATCAAGTAAGTGGAATATATTGGACTAGATATGATGAAAATCATGATACTATGTTTCAATAAAAGTCCTGATGAATCTCTTCAAGAATGTGATAAAGTAACTTGAAGTACTATTTTGAGTTAGAATGACCTATAAGTAAATATAACTTGTTGAATACATTTTATTGCAAAACATCAAGCGTATACCTAGCAATCATAAATACCAGGTGTCCCAAAAAATGGTTACATGTTGAAAAATGACCGTGTGCTAAACTATAGTAGTTAGAGAAATTAAACTTTGAACAAAGTATATTACAAACCTCCTCTAGATACTCGTAAAATTGATATCACAGCGTTATTAGTTTTTGAGTTATCAATTATGGTAGATACCTATGTCACAAACGCATTTGTTCAAAATTCAACAAAATAATAAGCATACACGTTTTGTGATATTTGAACGTGCACTTTATATTAAACCAAATTTGATACAATTTGTAATGAATAATAATTTTACTCTCTTTCAGTATATCTTATATGCAAATAACGGATACCTACATTCCATGCATTCCAGAATGAGTTATTTATATTGAACCTGTCAATCAAGTTGGGGCGCGAAAGTTGATGAATACGCATAAAGCACAATCAAATTTTCGTGGGCAACATTAATTGTTTAAACTGCAAACTTGTGTAAATTTTGTAAAACATCTGCATGATATGATGCTAACACTTACAGGACATGTTTAAATAACAATTTTCTTAATTTATTTGCAAAATGCTTGATCAACATTTAGAAATATCTAAATTTTTAATCGGTGGCCATTTACGCCAAAAATCAGATATCGACCTAATTTTCGGACCTGAAGTAATTGATGACGTTATAATTATGTAACGGCTTGTAAATTTTAATGATTTTGGTATCAATTGAAAGATGAGACCCTACCCTAAGCTATGATATAAGACAACCTCACTTTAGGCCTGTCAATTTTCTAGGTCATGTGAGGTTGAACGAAGGTTAAAATTACATGAAACGAACATGCTTACGATTTTGTTGAAATTTGAGAATGCACTTTTCTGACATAGGTATCTATCATTGTTGATAACTCAAAAAATAATAATAATGCGATATTAAAGTTTTGTAAGCATCTAGCAGAGGTATGTATTATAAGGTATGTAAAGTTTGAAATCTTCACCTGCTATAGTTTTTACAAACGATCATTTTTCTACATGTAAACATTTTTTGGGACACCTGGTACATTCAATGGGCAACCACCTGGACAAGAGCGTCAATAAACATTACTGCACCGTGCTGCGTGCTTGATCATTAAAGTTTGTTCAACGAAATTATGTATTTAACTATAGTTACCGTATAAACACATACAAATATTCCGCATACAAATATTCCAGTCATTTGATTGGTCAATATTACACAAAAAATTTGTTCAAAATGTCCACAAAAAGTAACAATTGGATTGGTGATAGTGCTATCACAGGTTCGACAGAAATTTTTATTGGGGATTTGAACAGCAGACATCATATGTCTAGTCTCTATGTATAATATATTCATGTAACTTATAATATCATACATATGCTAGGAATATTTGACCTCATGTGAAGAAAATATTACATAATAATTTTACTGCAGCATTGCGAGAATTTCAGTACTCAGTACTAAAACAAAATATTTCTCTACAGGAGACATAAACGAGAGCAGTTGTTACTTGAAAATTTCCCAAAAATTTCATAAAGTTGAATTACTATACCTCATAAATATTTATCAGGTGAATACGAAATTGGTAAGATCAACCTGGGGCATGTGACGGTATTTTGCCTACTTCCTTCAATTGCCTGTAATGCCCAAAATTAAAACTACTGCACCCCTAGGGACATAATCAATTTAGACCCAAGTAACTCACCCGAGCCGAGCAAGGACGAGCCGAGCTATTTGACTTGAGCCAATTCAATTCCTGGGACAACAGTCATTATGAATTATATTGTTTAGTACCTACTTGTATTATTGATAATTATATTACTTGATTTTTTGCGAAATGCAAAGGCAAGACGATAAACTACTTGGTTTAATAGCTCGGGCGGCCCAAGCGATCGCTCGTCTCTTAATTGATTATGTCCCCTACTATTGCACCTCTCTATAATCATATCACTTATCAGTTAGAAATTCATTTGATGGCCCAAAACAATGGATGTTTTTAGGTGATTTTTGGTTGTGTTCACGTCACATTCAGTGAAATATTTAGGAGGTATAGTAAAACAAGAATCATTTCGGGAATTATTGGAAATTTTTGATTCCTCGTTGTTGGATGTGTGTGACTGCTTCTCGACGTGAAGGAGTCACAGGCATTCAGCACCTCAGGATTAGAAATTTTCACCACTTCTCTCTTCACCATATGTGTATTTGTATACAACATAACATATGGATAAAAAGGTATAGCTTATTTCCTATTACCTCTAACTTACTAAGCACTCCTCGTGCATCCACAATTCTTACCCATTCAATGGCCACTCGTTCTCCCATACTGTTCCTCTTGGCTGCTCCTGCATTTTTACAATTAGCACACCGCTCGTGATAACTCTTGTAATCCTCTGCACGTATTTCAATATCCTTAACTACCGGTACAGGTGGATTGGGTTTAACATCAGTCTTTCCATCTTCTTGTTTTACTGCTTGTGCGTGTGCTGATGCAGCTGTTAAAAGGAAGAAAAATCTACAGTCAGTTGCCCTGTATCCAGAGGGTGTTTTAAGTACAATCAATCAATCAAACTTTGTTTCAAAATCAAGAACACAAACATTCGATACAAACACAACAAAAGGTAAAACAAAATGATATTGAGGACATCATCATCAAAAGGCCAAATAGACCTGGAGTGATGATACCCTGAAAACAAAATAAGTTACTAAAGTAGCCTAACTTACAGCAACAAATAAAAAAACACAAATACATTGTCGTTGTGTGCCAACTTGTTCATCCCATAATTCCATTAAAAATTTGAAATCAATTTGAAATCAGTAGCCTAACTTACAGCAACAAAAAAACGTACACAAATACATTGTCGTTGTGTGCCAACTTGTTCATCCCATAATTCCATTCAAAATTGAAATCAATAGCTCAAAACAACCCACAGTGAGAACCAAAATTTGAAATCAATAGCTCAAAACAACCCACAGTGAGAACCATTTCCCTTTGAACATAGACAGTAAAATGCAAGTTTTGAATCTGACACAGTACATTTATTATTGAAGCGACCAGATAATTAAAATAACCTTGAGAAAGGTCACACTACTAGCTCAAAGAATATGTCAACAAATCTTTGGTCGCTTGAAGTTTTCACACCAATAATACAGTTTGATTTAGCATGAAATTCAATATCTTTCCCATACTAATGCACAGCAGTAGTAATTTGACTTCACTGAACATTCCATTAGTTTATTCATGCTCACTGAGCTGTTACTGTGTATTGTGGGAAGATCTTAAATCACCCTCTGCCCTGTATCCATAAGTCACCAGCACCAAGAATGAACATGTCCATTCTCTATGCTACATGTCACAGGAAACATCTGCCGTACACAAGGGCACTGATACGATAACTGCGCAGAAGAAAGTTATATCTTGTGACAATTTTAAAAATGGAAAAACGAAACAAAGGCACACGCTAGAAGGGAACAGCCTATGGATAGGAGGCCTTATACAGATAACTATGAATATAATGGGTTCATGGGTTCCATTTTTTTAGAAAACTCCCCACAGATAAAAAGATTTATTTTCAAAAATTATAGGTGCAATTCACGATTCCGATGTGAAAATAACCACACCTCTTTTCTAGCTGAATCAAAAAAAAAGAGTGTTTAAGGTGAACATTTTATTTGATTCTGATTATCCGTTTCAAAGTTACACGCTTTTCAGCATTTTAAAAATCCCCATTGGCTACTTTGTTGTAATTATTGTTGGGGTCCCGACAGTAATTAGTGGTACTCAAATTATGACTTGACAAGGGTATATACCATTCAAGATCTGAAACCCATTGTAAGGATATTTGTTGATATAAGGGCTTGTTCTGAAAAGTGCATGAAGTAAACTATGGATGAAGATACTATACCTTTAAATGATTGGCCCAGGCCCATAGCTAGAATTTTTGGGGTGGGTGGTAGCCAATTTTAAAAGTGATGACCTTTAGGAAGTAACAAGTTCATTTTAGTTCAAGGTGTGTGTTCCGATCACTTTCACTCAAAAAATCAAATTGGATATTTTGATACCACATGAAAGCGCATATTTTTCTCATAACCCCTGTAAATTTTTGCGCCCATATTTTGTTTTATTGAAGAGATATAGTCAAAAAAGTGCTGAGTTACTTGAATATTTTGTTAACAAAAATAAATATCCTATACGTTTCTATAGGTCACGCTCAGACAGTGTATTGCTTGTAGCATTAATTTGGCTCAAGGTATGCAAATGAAGCTTTATATAGGTGATTACCCTTCATTCAAATATGAAAAAGTGTATGTTGAATTTTTCACCAGATCGGAACACTTACCTTTAACCCTAAACAAATGTAGGTGATTTTTAAAGAGAGAGAAAGTTAAAAAGTTAAACTTGCGCTATATTTCCACCTTTTTTTTTTTCACAATTTTCACAAATTCCTGGGCACCCATGAAAAACAGTGCTGGCACTGATGGGCTTCCCCAGGCAAAATAAGAAATAAATAAATTTTCATTTTACGCTAAACTAATTTAGGTGGTTTTTAAAGAGAGAGAAAGTTAAAAAGTTAAACTTGCGCTATATTTTCACTTTTTTTCACTATTTTCATTTTGCGCTATAATATTCCTTGTGAAATTTAATTCTCACAATACAATATAAGTTTTCAATCAAATCTGAGATGTCAACCACCTTTATTGCATCAATTAAACGAAAGTTGATGTGGACATAAATGGCTATAATGCAATAGCCAGGAAATCAAAAGTAAGAGTACTCTTTGTTTTCATAACTAATTCATATGAAACTAATATCAAAAGAGACAGATTTATAAACCTGCCATTCAAATTTTTTTAAAGATAAATCTGTAAATTATAAAGACCAAAATACCTGCTTTGGAAATGTCTCTTTTGGGGATATCTTAGGGGTCGGTTGGTTGAATATCGTTGTGAAAAAAAATCCTTACTGCAGCAAAAGTTGCCAAGTATGTTCCCAATTTTATTGCAAAATAGGCACTTCTATTTCCATTTAAAAAAAAAACATGAAATGCAAGTGGGTAAATGGAAACAAACATGTTTTTTCTTTCTTTTTTGCCGTTCATGTTTTAAATATTGTGAAATTGAAGACAGGAATCCAGATAGGGGACAAACATAAAAACTGTGAAATAATAAATGATGCACAAAAATAGAACCATTCCAATTTAGATGAAAAATTGAAATGGAAATCCTTGGTATTTGCAACGAAATGCACCTGCTCTTTTCACAGCATTTAATTGTGAGTATTCTCATGCATCAAGGAAAAACTGACATCTGAAAACCATGTGATACAAATTAGGTCTAAAAAAAATGTTTGTTTGGTGTAACCCGACCGAGCCTATTTTGGTGCCGACCCTACACTTTTCTTATTTTTATTTTTCATGTGCATATGATAAAAATTGTAAAATTAAGCATGGAAACAACTCTTTTCATGCAGTTTCAGGCTGCTTTAAAGTACAGATTGTTAATAAAGAAAAAAGTTGAGAACTTTAAATGTTTTTGCTCCATTGGTCTGAGTGTTATTTAGAGTTAAAGTTAAAAGCAAAAAAAAAATGTTATGCCAAACTACCCATTTTTTTAGGCCTTACTATATGAAGAGCATGTGATGGTTATTTTCTTATATATGACTACCATATGACACTAAAAACAGTCTACAGGCACATCTCTCATGATTGAAGAGATCCATACCAGCTGCATCAAAACCATTTGTACTATATAAAAAAAATTAAAAAAAAAATTATTATTTTACTTTTGCTATTATTGAGTAGGAGCGTATTTCAGCTTCATTGTTTGATAATTTGAAATATTGTGTCCAAGAGTTAGTTATTTAAATTATGTTGGATGCAATAAGTTTGATATTGACACCCACAAAGTGATATCATTTAGCCAAATTGACAGGCATGCACGGTCAACCATGGTTGACCATAATCAAGCATGGTAAACCATGATGACTAAGGTCGAAACCATAGTCAGCCTCCAAACAAAATTTTCGCCACCAAACATTTGGTCGTGACGTCAAAATGACGAG
>JXSR01S067669.1:32684-45308 GCA_000969725.1 Ophiothrix spiculata | reverse complement strand
ACGAGGACGCATCGGTCGATCAATCGACGAGTTGTTGATTAGCGATGAACAACTCTGTAGCATGTTTGAATACCTTTCAACAACGAAAATCTTTCTGAAAATGTATGAATTAAATTCTAAATGTTTTCAATTTAACATCTCAATAAAAATACTTTGAAGAATCTGAAACAAAATGCTAGTTTTTAAGTGATTGTTGCTTTATCGTTTTCAACTGTTCCCAACCGTGAGTCCTTGCACGTACTCAAGTTCCCGACGCGCGATGAACAGCGCGTTGATTTATGTGCACTGCGTAAACGCACCTCCGTGTACGCTGTGCCGTGCGTGACGCGCTTATTTGAATATCAACTGTAGATCATCACTAATCAACAACGGCGCGCTCCTGTATAAGAAGATACGGTGAGTTGTTGAATTCACATTCATTCAAGTGGATTGCAGCAGCAGGTGAGAAGGCAACATCGTGAGCTCTCCTCCACTTGGTTTGCATTAATCTATCAGCGAACTCAAAACAACGAAAAATGGACGTTCTGTGCATTTGTGTTTGCATTGAGTGTTATCATGGGGATTCGTTTGGGGTGAATATATGCATCCTCAATTCAGGAAGGGCACTGACATGTGAAGTCCTCAAGGCCCCCCTTTCACACCTCGCCTGTAAATCACTGATGATCTAACAAGAAATGATCATAAATTCATTATTATATATATGTCGGCTAAAACTACATGACTCCTGAAGTTTCCAGAAGTTTTTAAAAATGTAATTAATAACATAGGAATCATGTTTTCAAGACTTTCCACAGGCCGCGACAAATCCCGTGTCCGATAGCCCGGGGCTAGTGGATTTCATTTACGGCTAGTAGATTTTCAAACAACACTGTCCGGTCGGGCTAGTACATTTTGACATGCAGCTGAATAAGAAAAGCTTAAAATTTCATTTTACTGTATATGTCAAATTGAACATACCTAATCGTGTTCGTAATTTAGTAGTAAACAAGCGATATTTTATCCAAATTTTACAAATTTAACCGGAATTCAATCGCCAGTCACTGCTGAAAACTCGCGAGATATCGGGAAAATCCCAGGTAATATTTACGTACGCCCAGGGATTCTATATATTATTTGTGGTACGCCATTGCTAGAAAACATGTGCATGGCTCGCTGTACTATCTATCGTCGAAACCGCTGTGAACATCGCCCAAGGTGATTTCAGCGGAGATCGATCGTGCAGTAACAGAGTTTGTCAATTTGGGAAATCGCAATACGTCTTGATCCTGGGTTTCCCAACCGGAAATCAATCTTTACCGAAATTTAATCCCACAATGCACTGGTAAAGCACAACGATGCACCCAAATAGGCGTGAAATGGATGCGCACTACCACCCATCCCAAACGACAATTCAAATTGCCCGCTATAAATTGGAGCTAATGTCACGGCTTATTAGTTTATAGGCAAAACTGTGTTTGGGCTAAAATTTCGGTAAAGATTGACTTCCGGGTGTAAACCCAGGATCGACGTATTGCCTGGCTTTTATGACATCATTACTTCAATTTACTTGGCTAAAAAAATAACTCCCAGTATTGTCCATAAATATAGCGTAACGCAATGTTTGAGAGCACTAAATCATAGGCACTGATTTCGTACGTAATATTTGGACAATAATTGTTTACAGTTTCGAATGAAATCATGAATGAAAGGTCGCGACCTGGTTCTGAGCGTTGCTAATTTGCATAATAATAGTCCTTCTAGGAAAATTTGACAGTTTACACGTGCAGTAAAATATCGGGTAATGACATAAGAGTACACATGCGCGGCAGGAATGTTTTCAGGCCTGAATGTTTTAGTGTCAAAATCAGAGTGGTCAAATTCAAAACAAAATGAAAAATACTCCCGAGTCCGACTCAAATTAACTTCCAAGCTTGATAAGTTACAAGATATTATTAAACCCTGACTAGCTAGCTGTCACTTACTTTTATCATGTTTATGAAATTTGTTATTTTGTATGTTCATGATGTAGGCTTTGACAATTACTTTATTTTTACTCATTCATGATCGACACCACTTCAAGTGCTTATTTATAGACCTAATCATTTTACGCGCGGCTCGGCGCCGAGTGCCGATGCAGTCGATCCATTTCTTGCCTCCACGGTCGTTAAAATTTCAACCAAATTTCGGGCAATTTTTGACAGGTTTTGGGCTAGTGATTTTGCACTGATGGCTTCCCGACCGGGCTAGTAAAAAAAAAAAAAATTGTCGTGGCCTGCTTTCCACCGACTCAAAATGTTGAGCTCCTAAAGCAATTATTTAAAAAAAATGCATAAATGGGTATCCTGGTAGCTAAAATTTCAGAAAAGGACTTGTGAACGAAAAATTGTGTTTAAATTGGGGTTTAGGTAAGCATTAGGGTTTTGCATGATTTTAAATCGCAATAAACACAGTCAAAATGATAAAAAGTGCAAAAGTGTGCGAAAAAGTGTGATCCCCAATTAACCCTGTTTTAGTCAACCAAGAATACAAAAAACACAATAGAAACCGTACAATGTTTACCACTCCAAATCAAAACCACAAAAATTACAATGACAATCCTTTGTTTCCCTGGTTTAAAAATCAGGGCCTCTGCACTCAAACTCTCCTACCAAAATTAAAGATGAATTCCCCAAATGGACTCTCCGACATTTTTCATCAAGGGAATTTGCAGGGGCATAGAACATGATTAAGTAGGCTTGCAGACTAGTGATTTCTAAACGCAAATTTAGAATACATTTACATATATTTCTATTGGGTCACAAACAAATAAAATAGTATGAAATCATATTTTTACCTTTCTTCCAAAAAAATACGAAAGTGTTGTTATAATAAAATTAATTATGTTACTCAAAAACCACTGGGGTTCAAGCATGAGCCCCACTGTTTATAGATGTTATCATATTTTTTATCGATAAAAAATAATATTAGTGACCATACCGGAAGTTGTATTTTCCGTGAATTTTCTAACGGTTTTACACGCCAGGGGCGACAGGATGTATAGGAGCGACTAGCCGGGGATCGGCTACATTACCCCTATGGCAACGAGTAATAGTTGCCACAGCCATCCTCCTCTGAGATTATTGTAAAAAGTTTTAAATAAATACAAGATTCTGAAATTCGCTTCAAATGAGTAAGGGTAGGTCTTATTACCTTTTATACAAAACAGGTGTAAAAAGCACAGACAATTCAAGTACTTTGTAAGATTCTGTTTTGAAAAAAAATCTGAAACCATAACATTATTTTGCATACACTTGAACCAGGAAATTACCAACTTGGGATATAATTTGCTTTCAATTTATGAAGCTTAGCAGGAGGATTCAGCATTGTATTTCATTCATATGAACAGTTCAATTGTGATAGAATTAAGAAAGAATAGAATTTTTGAGGAAATAAATATGATCAATTGTTTAAGTTTTTTTCTCTATCTCAGACTGGAATCAAATGTTTTACATTTTATTGTTGTTGGTATTTTTTTTTAATTATTTTTTTTTTTATATTGTCACTGAACAACAATGTATGAGATTTTTCTATTTTTATTTGAGGCCAGAAGGTTACATCAATTGCGGAAGTCTTCAGGAGAAAACTGAGGAGTTGGCAGGAACAGCCAAAATGAAAAGGGCTTTTTTTAACCTTGAAATTGTGATATGTGATTAGAGTAACACTCATATTAAAGACGATCGCGGTGTTTATTCAAGAGGGCAGTGTAACAGAATTCGTTGGTCAGTGGCGGGAAGATTTTGACAAAACGCGCGTGTGGTATCTAAGCGTAACATTTGCGCCTAATACGCAAAACGCAACGCGCCCACTAGCTTTTTACACATTGTCTTCCCGGTAAGCGCCGAAAATAGTGCGAAATAGTAACGAGTTGCTACGAGTGCTCCTGAGCCAACGGACTTTCAGTAATAAAACTTTTTACGTGTGTTTTCCTATACTACAAAATGCGATTTTTCACTTATTTGCTACAAGTAGAATTTTTTAATATTTGGCTGGTTAATTGAGAATGTCAAGTGGATGTCAAATCGAGAAAAAGAGTATGGGGTCACCGACTGTTTTAAAAAGATAGCGTGATATGAAATTATATGGAGAAAAATCTAAAAAACAATTTTCACCACCTGAAATGTTGGAATTCGGTTGTATAACATTGAACAGATAAAAAAAGTTAATTACACCTAGTAATCTAACGCTTGATTTTTCAAGTTATCGTTGATTAAAAGAAAAATGACGTCATCTTATATGACATCATATTGTTGTTGGATTTAATTCGTGAACGCGTACTTAGAGCATTGTGCGTACACGCGAACTAAACAACCTTGAAAATATACGCTTGCGTCAGGGACCACTGCGTACTTGCTATAAACACGCATTCACGAATTAAATCCAACAACTATAGCGCGCTTAGATGTTCGGTGACCCCCATTTTTTATTGCTGAATTTTGAAACTTAGACTCTTATATATAAACTGACAAAAAATATAAAAAATCTACTCGTAGGAACTTATCACCGCGATCGTCTTTAACTTGCGATCACTTTAATATGACAAGATCAAAATTGTCAAAAGTATTGTAAAATATTGTTTTAGGGTATATATTTAGCGGTATCAAATTTTTGGGCAAATGAAAATTTGGCCCAAAATAGCATAATTTTGGAGAAAATGGGATTTTTATGAATTTAAGCAAATTTAGGTGATTTGCTATGAAAAAAATTTGGGTGTAACTTTTTGAGTCCGAGCAATTGTTTTTGCGCCCACTACAAAATTGTTTTGCCCCTGCTTGCCCTATGCCACTGTACTGTTCATGCTAATACCTTTGTAAAAGATCTGCCCTGATTTAAAAAGGAAATATACTGATTCAAACCTATATATACTTTGCATAAGGTAGTTCAAACAAGTGTATTTTACAAAATATTTTTGCCGTGATATCCAATGAGCTCTTTAGTATAAGGCCAAAAAAAAAAATTGTTGTGTTGCCCGCCGCCAGCCTGGTCAAAATTGTGGAAAATCCCGACCCCTTTTTTTTTTTTTACCAAAATTCTATTTTGCATGCTTTCCAGTCACGAAAATGTTCCAAAATGTGTATATTGGCTAATTTAAGAGAAACAAACTTTTTTAGCAAACGACCATGTATCTCACACTGTTTACACATGGCATCTGTAATGGTTATTTAAAAAAAAAAAAAAAAAAAGCCGGCCTGGCCGTCCCTACCACTTTGGGCCTGTGAGGGCAACACAACTTCTTTTTTTTTTTTGGCCTAATCATCAATAACAGTGATTTTAAATTTTCTAAGTTTTTGCACCTTGGAACTTAAATTAGTATCCATAAATTAGGATTCATCTGGGAAAAAATTGTAAAGAGGCGAATTTCAACTGATTAGGCTAATGAAACCCGATTCCCGGTTTCCCGTCACCCGCCCGCATTATGAAATTACCCCCGCGTTTTGTGAACCAGATTCAAGAAAAAATTCATTATTTGCTAAAAAATTGTCTTTCTCTCATATTTGGTTCAATGAGT
The DNA here is from genome assembly GCA_000969725.1 of Ophiothrix spiculata. Classification (NCBI taxonomy): domain Eukaryota; kingdom Metazoa; phylum Echinodermata; class Ophiuroidea; order Amphilepidida; family Ophiotrichidae; genus Ophiothrix; species Ophiothrix spiculata. Next base: position 39,784 of record JXSR01S067669.1, on the reverse strand, counting down.
ATATTGTTTGAGGGGCATTAAAATCATTATCTTCGATAGATAGCAATTTCCATGGGGAAAACTTCAAATCAATGTCCAGTATCAACCAAACAGTTTTTATTCTGAAATGACCGCAAAGAAAAAAATGGGTTTAAATGGAAAATGGGAAGTAATGAATAATGAATAATGAAAATGTTACCTCATTATGATCAGAAAAAAATGTTACGGGAAACCGGGAATCGAGTTTCATTAGCCTTATGGTACGTATGGTGTCAATTTTCACAGCAAAAAAGTAAGGGGCTGGGGAACCCACTTTTTAGGGGGGTAATTAAAAATAGGGGGTCATTAGCCGTAAGTTATGCGTCAAGTATGTCAAATTACCGGACATGTTATTTTAAACTCTGGGAGAGTTGTTTAATTTGTTGCTCTATCACCTTGCAAAACGTTATACCTGATTAAAAATGTTTTGAGCTGAAAATCATGATTTTTCGTAAAAAATAGGTCAAAATTCAAAATTTTGCTATTAGGATTTTTCTAGAAAACTAATTGAAAAGAAGCTGATTTCAATTGATTGTAGTTGTTATCGGTGTTAATATTTAACAAAAAAAGTTAGGGTGGATGGGTCATAAAATATAGAGATTATTGACTCTAAATTGTGCTTTAGTGTTTCATGTTTGATATAAAAAAAAAAAGGAAATGTAATAAAAAATGGTAGTTATGTTTCATTTGTCACTCGATCACCATGCAAAATGTTACACCTGATTGATGATGTAAAATTGTGACTTTTCGAGAAAAATAGGTCAAATTTTACAAATTAGTGTCGATTGTTGGAGAATTATATACATTCTGATTTCAAATGGATTAGTTTCAGTTTTAGTTTCAGTTTATTTTTCAAGTACAAATCAACGCAATATGGAGTTATTCCCTTTTGGAAAGAAGCTCTTCAATATAAATATCACAGTTTAAATACATGTACAAAGAATGAGAATACAATTTTTAACTAGAAGAGATAAATGTAATTGGAGGGATGGCCACTAAAGAGCAAAAGCTTGAGACTTGATTAGACTTGGTTGGTGTGCCAAAAATTATCAGAAAAACATTAATTTAAGTCATCTGCAGGCGTGTAGAAATCATGTGAAGGAACTTATGATGCAGAGTTTATTTCATATACATGGACACCATGATGAGTTTTAAGGCTGTCTATTATTCATTATAGTTTGAATAGTCCTTATAAAGACATACCAGGGTTGCACCTTAATTTTTACTGTTACATGAAGACAGGAAGCAAAAGTCTCAGCCTTTTACGTACTCTGTTTTCTTACATCCTTTTGGTTATTTTGATGACGGTATTGTAGGAAGGTAGGAATAGAGTAAGATTCCCAAAGTTGGGTGTTGTAAGGGTTCACAGTTGCCATTTTGTGAATATACATCATGAACCTGCATGCTATGAAGCAGAAAAGCAGAAACTTACCGGACATTTTTGCAATATCATCTTCTAAAAAAAACTCAGCAAAAATTGATATTTACGACTTGCTGCAACTTTTTGAATCTGGACATATTTTTTCACAAATAATCACTATTTTCAGGACATTACGTCTTCAATCAGGTTTCATATAACATTTTGCAAGGTGGCCGAGTAACAAATTGAACATCACTACAATTTGTTTTTGAATTTTATTTCTATTAATTTAATATCAAATTTAACAAACTTAGGACGATCGCGGTGATAAGTTCCAACCTGTAGATTTTGCTTATTTTTTGTCAGTTAATAGATAAGAGTCTAAACTTTAAAATTCAGCAATAAAAAATGGGGGTCACGATCATCTAAGCGCGCTATGACGTCATATATTATGAAGTCATTTTGCTTTTAATTGACGATAACTTGAAAACTCGAGCGTTAGGTTAATTAACGTAATTAACTTTTTTTATCTGTTTGATGTTATAAAACTAAATTTCGACATTCCCGGCGATGAAAATATTTTTTTTTAGATTTTACCCCATGTTATTTCATCTGTATCTATCTTTTCAAAACAGTCAGTGACCCCATATTTGTATTCTTGATTTGACATCAACTTAATTTTGGTATTCACAATTGACCAGCAAAAAATTAAAAAATTCTAAAATCAGCGTTTTGTGGTATAGGAAATTACACGTAAAAGTTATATCACTGAAGGCCCGTTGGCTCGGGAGCACTCTTAGCTACTCGTTACTATTTCGCGACATTTTCGGCGCTTACCGGGAAGACAATGCGTAAAAAACTAGTGCGCGCTTTGCGTTTTGCGTATTAAACGCAACTCTTACGCTTAGATACCACGCGCGCTTTTTGTCAAAATCTTCTCGCCACTGACCAACAACTGATTCTGTAACACTGCCATCTGTTGGTGAAAATTAACACCGCTATTGTCTTTAATCATAATTTAGAGTAAAAACCTCTATATTTAATGACCCCCTAAAAATTAGGTCCCCCAACCCCATCCTCTCAGCTTCTATTCAATCTGTTTTTTAATTTAAATCTAATTTAGGGATATTAATAGCAAAATTTAAATTTTGAACTATTTTTTATGAAATATTCATAATTTTCATGTCATAACGTCTTAACAGGTATAACATTTTGCAAGGTGATAGAGTAACAAAATAAACAACTCTCCCTGTGTTTAATGACATTTCCCTTAATTTTGATATCAATGTGACATACTTTACTCATAATTTAGGGCCGATGATTTTTTCTAATGTATTGGATGTTGATTAATTCGATAGAATACACTTCAAAGGTAACGTTTCTGAAGAAATTAGAAATTCGACATTGGCAGTGATTTCTAACTATGCTCAGCTTCAATGTAATCTCGTAATATAATTTGCAAACATTAAGGTACCTCTTGATATGTCGGGTCACATATAACATTAGAAATTATGATGTTTGTATACTTCTGTACATACCACAATTAACTTACAACAAGACATATTTAAAATGGCAATTGGAACTATATGTTTGACATTGATAAATCTGATAGACTATGGTACATAAAACTGATAAAATTCAAGATTTTTGAAGGTTTGGATGGCATCCGTTAATTATGCAAATGAGGCTGATAAAGTATACACCAAATGTTTCACAGATGATCCCTACTTCAACCAACATCCATCCCCTCCCACACACCCACCCCCACAGAATGACACACACAAATCAGGCTGAAATAAGGTTTTTTCTAAATCTATTAGATGACCTAAAATGTACAATTTAACCACTATTACCTTATAATACACAGGCATAGATTTTGCCTGAAAATGTGTACTTTCTCATGCTTTTGTACCGTAGGCCTCTTTTAAGGAGATCAAAAAGCACCCCTCAGATCTCAAAAACAGTAGTCTCTCAGGGCTATGTTTAGCTCACCTTAAATGTTATTACCCCGTTACCCAATGGTGCGACCAGAAATTACTAACAACTCTAACAAACCTCTACGGAGAGAATTTTGTAGCTCTCCTGCAATTTTGAAAATGAAGCCCTGCTACAGAGAGCTACCCCAAAAAACAGCCTAAAATCATGTCCATTGACTGAAATTCTTCAACCATTCCCGATATATGACCCTATCTAAAGATGCATACGTAGTATCAATAGCCACAGATACTACCGCATAAAATTGCTTGTCCATTTAACCCAACGCGTGGCTCCACTCAAATAGCTTACAGTACCTGTTCTCAATTGGGAAGTTTTAAAATCCTACATACATATTTCCAGTAAGATAAAATGAAATATTCCAGCATAGTGTGACATTGGTGCTGACTTCACTTTTGCGTGTGTAGCTGTATTGATCATGACATTTCAATCTATTATCTCAGCTGATAGGGGTTTCCATCCATCACATTTTTAAACAGTTTGCATTAGGCCAAAAAAAATTAATTGTTTGGTTGGCGTAACATAGAAAAAAAGATAGGGTAGGTAGGTCGGAATTTTTTTTATTTTTTTTTATTTTTTTAGTCTATGATTCACATACATGAACACAAAATATATGGCACATATACAAAAAACATCTACACTTTTTCTGTAACACATCTTTTATTTGTCATTTTGAATGTCCCGCAAGCCATATCTTGGGCTCCCATGAATCGATTCCCATCACATTTGGGATTTGGAGGTTTTTTTCCATGCTCAAAAAAATAAAAATATCTAGGGTCGGTGGTAAAATTAGGGTAGGTCGGGTTACGCCAATCAAACAATTTTTTTTTAGGCCTTATTGGTCAATAGTAATCCGGCCTTGTCAGTTTTTGATGGGTTTTTTTTCCAATCAGAATTTTTGACAATATTTTCTCTTCGCTCCTACAAGTCAAAATGTATGACTTTTGCATGGGTCAAAAAACTGCGTAATGCTGCAATGGAGAACCTAGAGAACAAGCAGAAGAGTTGGGAAAAGGGGGTATTGGCTGCTGGATATAGGTACCCTACCAATATGTGAGTGCCTTCACACACACAGCCCCTCCCCCGGGTCATTGTTGTAATGGTCAATAAATCTTATCTAAAACAAACCATCAAAATCCAATTTATATTCCGTAAGACAAGGTTCATTCTAACACAAATATGTTTTAAAACCCATAAGGAATCATATAAATTAAGAAAAGGCAAATTTCCTAGCTTGCAAGGGGTGATTAGGTATCTAGGGAATTTGTTTTTTATCAATTGAGAGATATCCCTGATATTTTGGTCAAAAAGAGGGGTGCATGTAGATCCCTCTTTTCAACAAAACTACATAGGGATCTGTTAATAAAAGCCAAAAATTATTATTAGAGGCAGTCTTTAGGTGTCTGTCAAGAAAAAAGCAACTTGAATTCCTAGATTAAAGGGTCAATTCATGATCCACTTTTCACCCTCAAGATCACCTCTATCAAAATTGAGTTTTTTAGCTTATAAGAATCCTCAACTGTTATATGTAACGATCCCAAAATCATTCTGTCATATAAGCTTACATTTTTCAGTAAAGTGAGGAAATGTGTCATTTTCTAATTATTGTCGGGGCCCCGACAGTAATTACAACACAGTGGCATATGAGGATTTTCAAAATGCTGAAAATCTTGTAACTTGAAAACGAACGGTCGGAATCAAGTGAAATTTTCAGTATATATTTATGTTGTACTCTTATTTTTATTTAGCTAGAAAAGAGGCAAGGTTTTTGTCACATCAAAATCATGAATTGCACCTTTAAGTGACTGTAGTGACCAGTGTTTTCGATAAGGTTTTTGAGCTTGCACCAATTTGAGCAAGTTTGATAAAGTTTAAGAGGTGCTTGTGCCAAAATCATGAACTGTGGCTTAAAATTGGCTCAATAAAGCTAGAAAAATATCTTTCTCACACATTTTCAGAAACTCTTTGCACCAATTTTCACTGTTCCTGCGCCAATGGCGCGCCATACGGCCTTAGCGGAAACACTGATAGTGACACAGCCAGTAAAGATCAGACCAGGAAAGCAAATTCACTCCACAAGAGACAAATGTATCAAGGGTTTGCTGTGTAAATTGTATTAACAATTTCCAGAGAAAAAATCATGCAATGGCAGAAAGTCAGGTGGGTGCGCTATGCAAAACTGAAAAAAATTAAGCAGCCTTATTGGAGGGGGGAGCAAGGGGTTAAAGGGGCATTGGACAAGTTCAGCATCATCCCCAAACTTTTCCCCAAGCATTTTGAGATTGTTGCATCATTTGAAGCATTAGTGGTAATTATGACAGCATGCAAAGTTTCATTGTCAAATTCAAACCCTAAAATGTTAGATATTCTTTTATTTTTTAATTATCGTTGTTGACAACGATAAATACTGCCCTCCATAGTTGAATTTTTAAAATTGGTCTTTGTAGGAGATTTAATGCAAACTCAAAAAAATCTTTTGATTTATCACCAATCTATGCTGCAAAAGGAATGTTTTACAAACAAATCTTAGGATCTTTCGTGATGTATAGCATCAATAAATACGTTTAAAGAATAGCTTCATACCCAAGATCAACAAACAAAATGAAATTCAAATTTTTGAATTTTCTGAAGGTTTAGATCAAATTTTTCCTGATATCTGGTAATTTACTGTTATTTTCTAACATATGAAGTGTAAATCATCAACAAATAAAATTTCAAAATTTTGTCCAATGCCCCTTTAACTGATATTTTGCCCGGATAACCAACCGTGTGCTACAGGTTCCAAAGCTGACCCTATGTGAGACCAAAAATTGGCAATTTGAGTAAAATTATACCCTATCTGAGACCATAAATCCACCATATCTGTTTATAGCCTATCCAGGACTATTCCTGTTCAAATAAATACTCTATCTGAGACCATACACAACATTCCAAATGATAGACTATATGTTGTACACCATTTCAACATTTTTAAGAAATGTTACTCTAGTGTATTTGAACTTGAAGCATTTTATTGGCAATTTAGGCCATGTTCACACATGTATAAGAATTTGTTCATGGCAATATTCTCGTTTGTGAGCCGCTCATGAGCAAATTCCCAGTGTGAACACATTTATAGAAAGTGTCTCGTTTGTGACTAAAAGTGATGCGTCACTATTTTTAACGAGCAAGTCGTGTCCCCGTGTGAATGCAACTGCTAAGTTGTCTCCTTCTAGAGAAGCTAACAACCCCGGGGGTGTACTTACATTGACGGAAGGTACCGGTATGTGCCGCTCTTAAGACCCCCTTTTCAAGCCTCCTCTTTTGCTCCTCAAGATGTTCTTTTCAGGATTACTTCAGTAGACCCCATTTTCAAAGACAATGACTCAAAAGTGTGTTTATTAAGTTTCCAAGCTAATTTTAAGCGATTTTCAGCTCAAATAGTCATATTTTTATGGACAAAAAACGGTTTTTGAGATTTAAATTCGGGGAAAAATCAGTTCCATAGACCCTATTTTTGACCAAAAATCCGTTCCACAAGACCCTATGTTGGACATACCTACAAAAACAAATTTGAGAACCCCCTCACCCGGGCTCACAACTAGTAATGACTATTATGTGTGAACATGCCCTAAGACACCACAGTCAATCCAACCATTCTTTCCAAGTTATGAATTGATATCTTTTAGGCTATGGAGACTTGCAGAGCAGCAGATCGATTTTGATACCCTATATTGCAATTCTTAAG
>JXSR01S067657.1:55608-76470 GCA_000969725.1 Ophiothrix spiculata | reverse complement strand
ATAAATTTTCAAAGGTGGCGCATTTTTATTCCATTCAGAATCACCCCTACTTTATGTCCAATAATCATGAAATTGAATACGCCAGAATAAAAACATTCCAACTCCAATAGCTCCCTTCTGTAAATCATATTTGTACAATATAAATGCATACAAATTTCTGAAATTGTTTTCACATTACTAAAATTGCATTTCCATGTCAATGTCCTAATCACATTGTCATATTTGACCTTGTAGTTGACTTGTTTAAACATTGTTAGATACTTGTTATAGTACATAGTTGCTATATTTAAACAGCCATAATAAGAACATTCCAACTCTATGAGCTCCCCTCTGCAACTATATGCTAGGAAAATTATCTAACAATTAGCTAGTTCAAATGTTCTGTCCGTTATCTCATTAAAGGACAAAGGATTTTGTTAACTAAATCGTAAATGACAATAGAAGTATCGAATTAATTTTACCGCACAAAAGAGGCCTGTCAATCAAAGTATAGGATAGGCTATTGTCTTCGACGAAAAGCATAACGCCTAGAGATTTTTAGTTGTGCTTTTTATCGTGTAAACACAAAATGACTGTCAAGGATTTCAATTTCTCAAGTGGGGATTATCTATACTTATTGACTCCAGTGAATAGAATGAGTAATGGGTTAACAAAATATTTTACTACGGATTACAAAATGCATTGTTATGCACGGACAGAACATTTGAACTGACTAACTGTCTAACAAAGTCAACTACAAGGTCAAATGTGACACTATGATTGGGATAAAAACATGGAAATGCTTTCCAGTGATTTTAAAGCATTTTCAGAGATTTATATGCATTTATATTGTACATAACTTAACAGAAGGCAGTTCATGAAGGTGGGATGTTCTTATTCTAGCGTATTCAATTGGACTATAGACAAAAATCCACCCAAACATTTGATAAAACATAACTTTTGTTGTACACTACCAATTGAAATGAGACAAACGGTATCTGAACGTTCAATTCATGTGCTAAAAATGCAATTATTACATGCTTTCTAACTATCTGTTAAACCCAAGAAAATGACATGTGCAAAAGATTGTAAGTTTTTTCTGGAAAACCCTGTATGGTTGTGAATCATGAGGACAGAATGGAAGTGACACGGCAATCGACACTGAGTCGGCAGCTTGACATACCCCTAGAACCATGCGCCAGATATCCTCAGGCCAGTCGTAAATAACTGGCTCCTCAAGGGTTAAAGCTATGACAGTCCAAACTAGAATGAACATACTGGCAAACACTACTTGACCAAATGCACCTCTCCTGTTGATAGAAAGTCAATTATTTGATCAGACGACGGTGGCTATGCCTCTTTACTACCATATTTGATCGAGTTACCTTCCACGGTGTCACTCGTGTAATTTTCATTATGTTAAAGCAGTGAATTGAATAAACTTCAAATAACCTACGAATGGGGTTCACGTGCCCAGCAGTTTTAGAATGATAGAATAAAGTGTATCACTATAGGAGCACTTTTGTTATTATTTCAATAAAGTATGATTTTTGTGATATTAATGCGCCAATAGAAAGACACGAAAAATGTATCCTAAATTTGCATTTTAGAAATCCCTAATTCCTAAATTTAGTGTCTTCTACTAAATCACGGCCGCCCTGCCTGTATTTTGTAGTTGCACAGAGAACATATTTCAGTCAGATTCAAGGAATTTAAAAACGGGGAATCGGTACTCGCAGCCATTTTCACCACCTTTTAAATCCTATGGGACAGCAGCCAACTTGGATTGTCGCTCATGGAGGATGAGTTATTGAACCTCTGGCATTTTACGGCTCCCCGTGCCACAGTTTGAGAGTGTTTGATACGAATTAGCAGGAAAATTGGCGTACTTTGATCAGAGCAAGTCGCAATACACGCTACTTGAAACGAAGATATGGTTTGCACGTGAAAAAAATACACATGCTGTATATGCATCAAGTGAAGATTTACGCAATCTTCCTGGATATCAGGCCAAACTCTGAATATATCCTGATGTACAATAACTCTGCTCCATGAGTGACACAAGACGGCGGCATATCCCGATTCCCCTATAAAATTTCCTTGGTCAGATTACACATTTTCATTTTTGCCGCATCCAAGATAGCATAGTTTAGGTGGCCCTATGTGTGCAAAGTATTTTGTTCTAACACTGGCATGATCAGGGACTTCCATTTGAAATTTCCAGGGGCTCTATCATATGCTCTCCTGAAGTTCTTTTGGGGAGCAATTAGGGGAGCTATCTGGAAATTTAGATGATAATACCATCATGCAAGGTGCTCTATTAATTGGTCTCTCATAAAGCATTTATTTGAGGGGAGCAGGGTGGCTCAGTAGAGCTCACTCTCCTCTAACGGAAGTCCCTGCATGATGACATCATCACTGCGTCATTTTGTCCATGGTGCCAAGTGGTCCTAGCTGTGACACTTGGTAATCATCGCTAGCAACGCAACAACATATTGCAGTCAAGCCTAAAGGATAACTGATTTTTAAACATTGAGGGAGTTAATTAAGCAATTAATAAAGCAAAGTTTTGATGGCATTGATCAAAAACAAAATTAACATTTGGTTATTGAAAATTACAAATTACCAACAAAATATATACAGCAAAAAAAATATTAAAACTATAAACATGTTCATGGGGAGACAAGTAACACAAAATAATTATTCAATGGCCAAGCATTATTACTCTGAATTACAAATTACAATAAAAATATACAAGCAAAAAAACTATAAACGTGTTCATGGGGAAACAAGTAACACAAAATAATTATTCAATGGCCAAGCTTTAATACTCTGATGAACATAAATCTATACTATATTCTACTTGATTATAATTACACTTTCTGGACAGTGTTAACAAATATACAGAGTGAGATCGCATAATTTACAATAATAGGGCCATGCACTCTGGTTTTTTGTTTACACTTCAGTGACTTTCATTTTGATCTATGTTACCATGTATACTACTATCAACACCATTATGTCACACTATAAAACACAATGTTACAGTTTTGTCACCCCTACCCCTAAGAAAATCCATGGATATTCACTTGTGGTACTATACAGATTTTCATCTCTAGAAGACGCTATCCCACAGGCTGTCCATACCAGGATAAAAAATAAATGGCCCACGACTTGCTTATAGACAGCTTGTCTTCCATGGATCAATAAAACAGAACATTGTGATTAGTTAATAGGATTATCTATTACCAAGAAAATATAAACAAGATTTCCATTTAAAATAAATTTATGCACGAAAGCTGGTAAAATAGCCCTAAATTGCTTAAATATGGTCTGACTTCAGGGGATCACCATTTATTCATAAAACTTTAAACATTCTCATGGGGAATTTTATATAAAACTAGTGAGTGCTACATAAAAGATATCAACATGAAATCCACGCATGCGAGTAATAAATATATTTCGTAGAGAACTTTTTGTAGCATTGCCTGGACCCAAGTCTCAAAATTAAGTCTCATCAAAACAATGTAGGGAAAGAAGTCATGATTCATCATTTCAAAACCGTTTAAAATCTTTTTTTAATGTAATTTTGAAATTGTACCAAATGGACACACTCACTTATCTTTACTGATACAAAGAGAATTAAATTCAAAATACCAAATTTAAATCTACAAATGGCCAAAGAAATATGCAACTTTAAAGCAATTATGGATAATGCATTGATTTTGATTGGCCATCTTTACTTACTTGCCAAACTGTTGCCATTTGACTTCTATCAGCCTCTGTACCGCTGGATGCATAATGAGGTCCAACTTGCCGTACTGAAATATGACTTCCAGCTTACGGAGATGCGCATTCATCTGGATTTGCACTCTCGTGTAGAGCGCCCCACTATGGCCCTATCATGGATAATGCATCAATTTTGATTGGTCATTTTATACTTACTGGCCAAACTGGTGCCATTTGACTTCAATCAGCCTCTGTACCGCCGGATGCATAATGAGGTCCAACTTGCCGTACTGAAATATGACTTCCAGCTAAAACCATAGCCCTATTATAAGCATGTAGATATTATAGCCCTATTATGGATAATGCATTAATTTTGATTGGTCATTCTGCACTTACTTGCCAAACTTGTTCCATTTGACTTCAATCAGCCTCTGTACCGCCGGATGCATGATGAGGTCCAACTTGCCGTACTGGACTATAACTTCCAGCTAAAAATACAAAAATAGCAAAAAATGTTTATCATCATAATGGGAAATGAACTAGCCTCACAATAAAATTACTGACTTAGATCATTACACGTTACCTGCCTTAAACTTTTGTCCCGTTGATTTTGACATTTCACCGGTAATAAATCATCCAATATTTAGTCCACAACCCACTAAGTTACCATTTTTCAATACTTGGAAGGACATGAATATGCCTTGAGGGCATCATTGTGCCCTTCACAACCCTCAAAGTAGACCACATGGTAGTGGGTGGGCTAAACATTGGATGATTTATTACCAGTGAAATGTCAAAATCAGCGGTATAAATGTTTACGGCAAGTAACGTGTAATGTGTTATTTCTTCAATATTGGTTGAAAGTGGTCACAACACTTACAAAAATTTGTAATCCGAATTATTTCAGTGATACCCATCATCGTCTTCAGAGTTCTAATTCTGAGTTCCAACTGATGATCCTCTTCTGAAATCTCGCCGTAGATGGCGTCCTAGATTATGGTATTTCCAGAAGTTTGCACCCCCGTCTCTATTTCAAGTGGAACTGGTCTCATTCTTGTTGTAAATTTGCCTCTCTTAATTATGATTCTCTTCTAGAAATACCGTCATCTAGAACACCATCTACGACAAGATTCAGAGGAGGATCAGTTGGAACTCAGAATTAAACGGTGATGGGTATCACTGAAATATTCGGAATAAAAATCAAGTGTTGCTGACCAGTTTTAATACTGATATATTTATATTGATGAATTCTACCAACACTACAGGTGAGCTGACATAGGACGTCATGCCCGGCAGTGTGCGCGGTCATATCCATTGTTCCTTGCCCAGCACTATGCATGTGCAGAAGGCTTCATTTAGGACACATGCTTTCAAAATTCACGCCAAATCAAGTAGGGCTATTGAAATGTGCAGCAATCATTTGTTGTTCCCTCATACATATCTGTGGACTAGCTCCTTACCCATGTTTATAGACATTAGTGTCAACTCATCTATAAGAACATTCATTTACATGTTATTTCATCTCGTCTCCACTAGATTTCATCAGAAAGTGGAGATGAGCTGCAAATTTAGTCATGTGACTAAAAAAAATTGTTGTGTTGCCCTCAAGTGGAATTTCTGAAAAGCTGAGTTCATGGTAGGTCGAAAAATATTTTTATTATAATCATTTATTTAAAAAGCACCTAAAGTACCAAATTTGGATGCATTTTCGACTATTTTCAAAATGGTTTAAAAAAACACCCAATCTGAGCAAAATTGGGTGCTTTCGCAACCCTAATATTTTTTTTTAAAGTTTTGAATAGGATTGGTCACTGAGGACAACACAACAACTTTTTTGGGTGACAGCATAGCCATAAAGTATATGGCTAAAGTGGCCAATTATTTATACATCAATGACCTCAAATGGCCCCATTAAACTCAAAATCTAGTGGGCCATGTGTCCCCGTACCCATTGATAATTATGTGCAAGTACAATGAAAATATATGGATACATGCAGTGACATATTATGCATAGGATGGCAATGACCTCAAATGACCCCTAGATGTCCTTTGACCCCAAATCTAGTGGGGCTATGTGTGTGACCCCCATCCAGTGATTATTATGTGTAAGTATATGGAAGGTCATGCAACTTAGTGGGTACAGTGACCAATTATGTATAGGGTTCACATTTTTGCAGCTGAGATCCCGACAGATACCCATACAAGCTTTTTCTAATTAAGCCGACATGGACCAGGCGCCAGAAACTATGTTAAGCATAAGTGGCCCCTGGACCTTAAAATTTCTAGAGAACCAGTATTTTGGAAAAATGTAATTCCAATTTTGATTTGGAAATCAAAAATCTATCAATGGGAGAAGAACTTGTTTGATTTTCTTTGTATGAATATATATATGTATTGTTTTGCAAAAATGTATATATGTTTTCAATCATTTTCTTCACAAATTTGGACTGGTATAGAGACAAGCAATTGTATACAACAAGACCCGGGCGCTGTAGTAGGGAAAAATATTGTCAGCTGGGTCTCATTTTCCTATCCCCCTGGGCGCAAAAAGTAGGGAACCAAAGGGTAAAAATCTCCCGGCGCCCACTTAAGAAAAAGCTTGCACCTGTATCTGCTTTCAAAGTTCCCGCTGACTTTCAAAGCTCGTTTTGGCGGGGACCTGAAAAAGTCAAATAAACTTACCGCAGTCCTAGAGTCTAAGTTTTCCCCAGGTTTAGCTGGTTCAAGGTGATGTAAATCGTAATACTGCTTTCTGTTGGCACGATCCATACGATGGAGCTGGTCCAATGCTATAAGAGCCTAAAAGACGACAGTAAAAAGCATTTAGGAGGCAAAACAAATTGACACGATTAACTAAATGAACCCAACTCAACAAAAATGTTACCACTGCAAGCATATTGGTGTTCAGGAGTACTCAGCACTTTTTGTCTTGACTCATGACAAAATTTGCAGCCTTCATCGACCCTCCCATGTACGACCCTCCCAAGTATATACACAGCTGGAAATTAACACCCAACCCAACTGCTAATCTTGGGTGATTTTACTGGGAAAAATAGAAAGTTGCCTGCCTGATTTTCGAGTAAATTTTGAATGAGTCAATAATAAGTAATATAACATCTCAAAGAATCTCTTGTCAGGTGGGTCTCTTTGAAAAGTTGCGGGCCTGAACATTGTTCAGGCTGCCTGAACAACATAAGTGAATAATAGCCCATAAGGATTGATTAATATAAAAATCTAGCATAAGCAACAATGCACTATGTTAGATATCCCCATGGCCTAATCCGTGGTTCACACCAACAAGAAAACTTGAGTGCAGGGGCAGAAGCCTTAAACACGAGACAATAGATACTCATGCACCCTGCTCTTGAAGGATACAACCATATTCAGAAAAGTAGTGGGCCATAGACCCTCCCTCTCCCCACCCAAAACCATCCCAAACAGACCTACCACAGCTGGCATTTTGGTAATCGTGAAGACCAGTGCTGTTTGTCCTGGTTCGTCTTTGTCAGAGGTAGTGGAATGTAGACCTTCCCTCTCCCCACCCAAAACCACCCAAAGTATGCTTACCACGGCTGGCATTTTGGTGATCATGAGGACCAAGGCTGTTTGTCCTGACTCGTCTTTGTCAGAGGTAGTGGGACATAGACCCTCCCTCTCCCCACCCAAAACCACCCAAACATACTTACCAATATTGGCATTTTGGTGATCATGAGCACCAGCGCTGTTTGTCCTGACTCATCTTTGTCAGAGGTAGCTGGACATAGACCCTCCCTCTCCCCACCCAAAACCACCCCAAACAGACTTACCACTGCTGGAATTTTGGTAATCATCAATACCAGCGCTGTTTGTCCTGACTCATCTTTGTCAGAAGTAGTGGGACATAGACCCTCCCTCTCCCCACCAAAAACCACCCAAACATACTTACAACTGCTGGCATTTTGGTGATCATGAGGACCAGCGCTGTTTGTCCTGACTCGTCTTTGGACATAGACCTTCCCTCTCCCCACCCAAAACCACCCCAAACATACTTACAACTGCTGGCATTTTGGTGATCATGAGGACCAGCGCTGTTTGTCCTGACTCGTCTTTGTCAGAGGTAGTGGGACATAGACCTTCCCTCTCCCCACCCAAAACCACCCCAAACATACTTACAACTGCTGGCATTTTCGTGATCATGAGGACCAGCGCTGTTTGTCCTGACTCGTCTTTGTCAGAGGTAGTGTGACATAGTCATAGACCCTCCCTCTAGCTCCCCACCCAAAACCACCCAAACTGACTTACCACGGCTGGCATTTTGGTGATCATGAGGACCTGCACTGTTTGTCCTGACTTGTCTTTATCAGAAGTAGTGGGACATAGACCCTCCCTCTCCCCACCCAAAGCATACTTACCACGGCTGGCATTTTGGTGATCATGAGGACCAGCGCTGTTTGTCCTGACTCATCTTTATCAGAAGAAGTGGGACACAGACCCTCCCTCTCCCCACCCAAAACCATCCCAAATATACCACAGCTGGCATTTTGGTAATCGTGAGTACCAGTGCTGTTTGTCTTGACTCCTCTTTGTCAGAAGGTTTTTTTTTAAGTAAAATGCGTATGTGAACAATAGTCCATAAGGATTGATTAATATCAAAATCTAGCATTTGCAACAATGCACTATGTTAGATATCCCCATGGCCTAATCCGTGGTTCACAGCAACAAGAAAACTGGAGTGCAGGAGCAGAAGCCTTAAGCACTAGACAATAGATACTCATGCACCCTGCTCTTGAAGGATGCAACACCATATTCAGAAAAGTAGTGGGACATAGACCCAGGGTAAATTTTAAGGATTCTGAAGGGCACCCCATTTCAAGGCAATTTTGAAAGGGCACACTGTTTTAGAAGGCAATTACATGTTAAAGAATAGCATTAGGCATTGCTAAGTATTAGGGCATCAAGGCAACTGGTAGGGGCACCGACGGCAAATGCCTTCGGTGCCTTCGGTTAAAATTTACCTTGCATAGACCCCCTCTCCTCACCCAAAACAATCCCAAACATGCTTACCACGGCTGGCATTTTGGTGATCATTAGCACCAGCGCTGTTTGTCCTGATTCGTCTTTATCAGAGGCGTCGGCACCAAGCTCCAGCAAAAACTTGGCCGTCTCACTCCGATCTGTCAAAACAAAAAGGTTCTAAATTAACATGAATTACAAATCAAGATTCGTCTTATAGCAAGTACTCCAAACTTGAGATTAAAGGCATTAGTCATGATTCACTTAGGTATGAAAAATTGTGGAAACTTATTTGAATGAAAGAAAGACCTTAATAGAATCAAAACAAACAAACAAAATCATATCACTTGCTCTAAAAAGACAACTGTCAACCAAATTCATTTCTTAGGTTCTGTCAGCAGCGTTTGTATTTTCCTAAAAGTTTGAGATTCGAAATGAACTGCTGTTGATTTAAAAGTGAACATTATTCTTAAAGAAGGTTACATATACACTTAACAACATGATTTCTTCACTAAAATCTATTGTTAGTAACAAAGAAATTTAACTTTTAAGAATTTAGTAATTTATTCCTATATAGGAACACTATCACTGAATTTTTCACTCGCTGGAGAATGAGAAATTCAAAACAGAAACAATTGTCTGTTTAACTATAAATATTCAAGTTCAACAAGAATGGTTATGGATATAAGTTAGTAGTTGGAAGTACTTTTTAAAAATGCAATAAAACCAGGTGTTGAGGAATGTTGTACTTCACTTTTGTGATCGTGGCTAATGCCTTTAACGATAAACCTTCGTCGGAAGCAGAGAGAGAAATTGCCTAAAGCCATGACCTTCAAGTTAATGAGTTGCCAATAAGATTGAAATATCTTGAACCATAATATAAACATGGAGGACGTCACTATTGTTGCACTGGAAGACTACTTTTGGAAGAGGAAGATAAGGGAATCTGTTGAAATCCGCAGCCAGCAACCGACACTCAACAGGGAAGGAGGATACGAATTGCCGGCCATCTACGATGATCTGCTGTCACATGACCACCCGTTAGTGACTAGGAGGGATTCACACTCACGCTGAATGAAGGGACCGTGATGATCCCGTAAGCTACGTGCTGCAAAAACAATGACTCTGAAAAGGTATCTATTTCAATTTTTATGATCATGACAGAGTCCAATATCAGTATACACGCTGCTAAGATTGAAATATATTCATACACTCCTTGGTTCACCTAGCCAATCAGAACGCAAGAATACAAAGAACGCGGAGCGCAGTGGATCTTCACAATGCACTGCACGTGATTATTTATTTAGTTAGTTTAGAGAAGTTTTGGATTTTGATGGTCATATTAACGGCCTTATTTCTTGTCACCAAAAGATACAATATTATTTTTCTGTCGTATGAATTAGATATATATATATTTGCATTCCATTATGCTTGTAAAATGAGACAAAATCGATACACTTGCGGTAAATTTTGATTGTTGTCCACTGCACTCATCCCCTACGGGCCTGGTGAATTAGACGCCTCAAAATTGACCGCACATGCATTGATTTTGTCTCATTTCACTCGCGTATGAAATGCGCATTTATTAACCTATAATAAAATGTTTGGAAGGGGCACACTGCTGGTTTTCAATTCATGTTCGCTTGTACAGATTTTTCCTGGGGTACTCTGGTCTTCCCTGCAGTGTATTAATTTACCAAACTCCTCCCCACCCCCACCCACCTAATTCAGCAGCTAACTGTAGCGACGTTCATCCCTTACAATTCCTGCAGTGTATTTAACCCCCCCTATTACCCACCTAATTCAGGGGCTACAGACAGCAGGGTTAATCCATACTGTATATTTGACCTACCCCCCCCTCACCCACCCACCCTCCGCTACCACCTAATTCGCCCCTTATAGTCCTGCAGTGTATTTGATACCCCCTTTTCCCCAGAGATACCCAACTATTTCAGCGGCTAGCGGGGTTCGTCCCTTATAGTCCCTGCAGAGTATTTAACCACCTCCCACCCCAAGTACCCACCTATAACTCAGCATCTTACTGTAGCAGAGTTCATCTTTTATAATCGATACAGTGTATTTGACCCCTTCCACCGGTACACTTTATAATCGTCCTTTATAATCCTTACTGTGTATTTAACCCCCTCTTCCCCCCCCCCCCACACTTCGCTACCCATTTAATTCAGCAGCTAACTACAACGGTCTCGTCCTTTATAATCCCTGCAGTGTATTTAACCCCCTCACCCCCTCCCAAGTACCCACCTAGTTCAGCAGCTAACTGTAGCGGGGTCCGTCCCTTATAGTCCCTGCAGTGTATTTAATCCCCTCTCCCCCCACCTCGCTACCCACCTTTTCCCCGGTGGTACCCACCTAATTCAGCGGCTAACTGTAACGGGGATCGTCCCTTATAATCCCTGCAGTGTATTTCAGCTCCTGCTTTGTGTAAGACTTTGAGGGCATTGCACGCATCATTTCTGGCCGCAAAATGCATCGGTGTCTGTCTTTCACCCTTGGTGACGCTTTCCATATCGGCTGAAAATAAATGCAAAATACAAATGTAAGGCAAATGAGGCTGGCTTTTTCTTCAAAAAGGGGGTGGGGGCTTTTTCTTCGAAAAAGGGGTGGGGGCTTTTCTTCAAAAGGGGGGGGGGTGCCAAATATACTCAGATGGGTTATGTTTTTTACATGAAAATTGGAGAGGGCACAATTAAATTTTTCATTGATATATAGAGGTGACAAATTTGTAAAGATATGCTGGTGTGAAGAAAACTGAAACGGGATATATATTATATACATGAAATTACTCCATTTTCTGAAATATTTTTACATAATTTACACAGCTGACGGGTACCTCGGATTCCCAATTCAAGCATTTTTGTTGCCATCAGAAACTAATCAAAATAAGTTTAAGGGATAGTTTCAGAGTTGAAATGCTTATATAGAAGTCAAAGGGTGTGGAATAGGGGGCTTAAAAGGGTGGTAAATTTCACATATCCGTACTTTGAATGTGTGGGTAGCCCAAGTTAATTCGACTTTAATAATAAGTTTGTACCAACTTTTTTGAGCTCATTGTGTGTATTCGTCTGAGGGAGCGCAGCTCCCGCAGAAAAATACCTCGGTCCAAAACAATCACAGACGATTTCACACAATGGCCGAAAAATAGATGATAAAAAGTTATTATTGTTTTTAATAACCGCTCTTTCGACATTTTTCATGCCTTTTGTTATGTAATTTTACAAAGAAATACTTTATTTTCATATTTCTTCCATAATGGCCTACTTATCCCTATAAGTGAATTTTGATCAGCCCAGGCGTGACGATCATCACGCAATATGGTGAACACGCATGTGTGGTGGAAACGCGCGCTTGATTGGCGGTTTATGAGAAAACGCATTCAGCACTAATGACATCGCATACCCCGCGGCGGGTCATTATAAGAAGTCATTGTTACCTTATAATGACCGCGCAGTTGTTGCGTAAAACAAGAAATAATCTTAAACTATTGGATCACGCTATCACGCAGGTTATTAATATCTAATTCTTACCTCTATGATTAAGTAGCAAAGAGATCATCTCTGGGTAATCCACAGCAGCAGCAATATGCAGAGGGGATCTGCCATACAAATCAGCCTTATTTACATCAGCGCCTTTCTCGATCAAAAACTCTGCCACGTCGGTCTCCCAAGCACGACACGCCTCGTGTAGCGGCGTTTGACCATGTTTGTCGGTGCAGTTCACGTTTGCTCCTCTAGTTAAAATACTGTCAACAAATTCTAAGTCAACGTTCGCCTCCTCTCTCGTGTCGAGAGCGAGTTGCGCAAAATATGAGATGAGCTCCTCGTTATATGGATTTGGTTTAAACGGGTCTGGGATTGGTTCTCGTTCGATGCCAAGAACACCTTGGTTGCCACGGTGATCTATAAAAAGCAAATTCAATTTTAAGTTAAACAATAACATTTTATTTTAAACTTCAAAAAACTCATACTGTGAAGAGAGTGCATACACAAGCAATATAGTGTAAAATTACAGTGATAAAGTGGCATTGCAAATTGGACAAGTTCAGCATCATCCCCAAACTTTTCCCCAAGCATTTTGAGATTTTTGCATCATTTGAAGAATTAGTGGTAATAATGGCAGCATGCAAAGTTGCATTGTTAAATTCAAACCCTATATATCAAAATATTTAATTATTCTCTTATTTTTAATTATCGTTGTCAACAAAGATAAATACTGCCCTTTATAGTTGAAATTTTAAAATTGGCCTTTTTAGGAGATCTAATGCAAACTCCAAATTTCTTTTGATTTGTCTGCAAGATTTTCTATGATGTGAAAGGAATGTTTTACAAACAAATTTTGGTCTCTTTCTTGATTTATAGCATCAATAAAAACATTACAGAATAGCCTCATACCCAAGATCAACAAATAAAATAAATTTCAAATTTTTTAGACTTTTCAGAAGGTTTTAATCAAAATTTTCTAAATATCTGGTTATTTTCTAACGTATGAAGTGTAAATCATACTCAAATAAAATTTAAAATTTTGTCCAATGCCCCTTTAAATAAACAGTAAAAGGCCAAGGAAAAAATAAAGTTTTGTCTCAGAAACCATTTGCAAAAAGCTATGCGGTATGCGATTTTTAATTTTTTTAGGAAATTAGATATGTGGCATGCGGTATTTCTTTTTTTGTAAGTACGATACCACCCGTTTTAACTATGGGAAGTCTTGACAGTTGAAATCAAACATAAAATTCAAAGTAAAATTGCAACAGCAAATGACAGCAACCCGGACGGCAGGAGTGAGGTGCAGGATTGTGTCTTTTTGACAAAATTACTCTCCATAAAAAAAGAGAGAAAGACCGGCGCGTAACTCTACGCCCACAATTTATTATCACAAAGCAATATGCGCACAGGTTTCTATGACAATTAAACCTTTTTTTTGGCAAAATGTCCATTGTGTAAAAAGTAGAAAACGAAAAGTTAATATCATGGTCATATATAAAAGTAAAATACACATTGTATAAATTTACACAGGAAAGTGCACATTGTGCTTAAGTATAAACAGCATAATGCACATTGTGCTCAAGTATAAACAGCATAATGCACTTGGCTCAAGTATAAACAGTAAAATGCACATTGTGCTCAAGTATAAACAGTAAAATGCACATTGTGCTCAAGAAACAGCATAATGCACATTGTGCTCAAGTATAAACAGCATAATGCACTTGGCTCAAGTATAAACAGTAAAATGCACATTGTGCTCAAGTATAAACAGTAAAATGCACATTGTGCTCAAGCATAAACAGTAAAATGCACATTGTGCTCAAGTATAAACAGTAAAGTGCACATTGTAATGAATATACACATTAAAATGCACATTGTTCTCAAGTATGTAGTAAAATTAACATTGTGCTTTACAGTAAAATGCACACTGTTCTCAGGTTTAAACAGTAAAATGCACATTTTGTTCAAGTTCAAACAGCAAAATGCACATTGTGCTCAAATATAAACAGTAAAATGCACATTGTGCTGAAATATAAACAGTAAAGTGCACATTGTGCTGAAAAATAAGTAGTAAAATGCACATGTCCTCAAGTATGTAGTAAAATCAACATTGTGCTTACAGTTAAGTGCACATTGTGCTCAAGTATAAACAGTAAAAAGCACATTGTGCTCAAGTATAAACAGTAAAATGCACATTGTGTTATAGTGCTCAAGTATGAACAGTGTACATTGTGCTCATAAGTATAATCAGTAAAATGCACACAGTATAAAAGCATAATCAAAATTACACATTAAACAGTGGGACTCTCCACATGGACGGATCAATCTGTACTTCGCACATCTAGATGCATGTAGATTAAACTGGACTTCGACAAACGATAGCACGTGCGTAAGTGACTGCGCGTGTACATGCGCGTAGTTGCGCTATTTCCACGCACACGCACACCCCAGCGTTTCAATACGCGCACCTGCAGTAAAGTCAAATTGACGCGTGACCGTGTGAACACAATCTGCACTTCAGAAATCTACATTCATCTAGATGCATCTACATTTGACGCTTCCATGTGGATAGCCCCACTGAAGTGGATATTAGTAAAATGCACATTTAGTAAAACAGTAAAATGATCCACAGGGTTTGTCTTTGAGACGTACAATGGCATGCACAAAGCAGAAGGATGTGTTTTCTTGGACAATCGTCGACCACATCCTTGTGGTCACTGAAGAAAATTAACCTTTTTTTTCATAACCTGAATGAAAAAATTTAACTTTTAGGGCCGAGGTAAAATGTTATAGAAAAAAATGAGATAAATCCATGTTTAGGGGCACTTCTCCAAGGAAAGCTAAAATTTAAATACTATAAGATTTTGATCAGAAATGGTTTTGAGTAAAAACAACCTAAAATGAAGGAATGTGACTATCTAAAAGCGTTTTCAAGTGTATTTTGTCGAAAAACTTGTTTTGCCACAGAAAAATGGATACTAGTACATGCATGCTTTCCTATACAAATTACATATGGAATTAAATTCGGGATTCCAAATAACAGAAAAAGTAAACATATTTCAGCCAAATCATTTGGAGGTTGTTAATATCTACTAAAAGCAAACCTAAGGCTGCGATCACATAGAACTATACTATTCGGGTATACGGTGCACGATTTCACCTGAGTACGCGTATAGATTCAATCGAACACGTGAATTTGATGCTACCGGGTCACATAAGAGGGCACTATATAGCTCGCCGTGCTTGTATAAAAATATAGCTATCAAATAGCGTATAGCGAATACCGTATACCATATACTTCTATGTGATCGCATCCGTAGGCACCACCACCCTTGTACTGCCAAGTTAAAAAAAAATCCAAAGTCATGGGTGATAGCGGGCGCTTCAATTTTAACACTTTATAGTATTAATTGCTTTAATATTTAGCAGGTATTTTTAGAACCTTTGTTCACACATATGTACATCAATATAGCTGAGTGGCCCCCGGTATCAGTTTGTCAAATTTGTCAATATATAGTCACAATGGGGCTCTCCACACGGGCAAATCAATCTGTACTTCGCACATCCAGATGCATAGATTAAACTGGACTTCCGCAAATGTCAATACGCGCAACGATAGCAAAGTCAGATTGATGCACGTGTGAACACAATCTGCACTTCCGAAATGTACATTCATCTAGATGCATCTATATTTGATACTTCCATGTGGAGAGCCCCAGTGTGCATGCAGTGTGCAGAGTGTTTATTATTAAGATAGACTATGAGGCCAAAAAAAGATGTTATGTTGCCCTCAATGACCAATCCTAAAAAAATGAGTCATTTTTTTGCCCAAATATGTGATGGATCACACCGAAAGGGGGGACTTTGAAGATGATATCAATTTTGATTTTTTTCATTTCATCTGTTGCAGCATTTTCTAAGCTTTAAAATGACACATACCTTACTTGTTGAAATTAATCAAGGCGATCACATATTTTACAGAAGAAAATCTGTTAGAAATTCTTATTACTTTAGAACTTTATTTTTTGCTGCCTATTTTCACCTGCATCTTGAAAAGTTTTCTGTCGCAAAGTCCCCCTTTTCGGTGTGAGTCATCACATATTACAAACTTACCATTTTAGTACAAAAACCTCCCATTCAAAGGCTTATTCACATTATTAACATGTTCCCATAAAAATGAATGCCCCTGAGGCACATTTGATAAGATAAGCAGCATAGGAAATTTAACTCAGAGCATCCGCATGCAGTTTAGGCCAACCGACCCACAATTTAAATTTTCTGACGTAAGGGCAACACAATATTTTTTTTGGCCCAATAAAAGTTCAATTCACAGAAAAGAATATGGCTACTATATGTACATCTAGCTATAGCTAGCTACTTACTTGAAAAGAGAAATGCATGCAGGGGATGGGAGATAAACAGATGCAAACATACAGCACACGTTGACATGTAAAGAAGATAAGATAAGATAAGATAATATTTATTGGAATTTCTTGCACTTCAACACATTAAATTACAAATCAAGAACATGAAAATATTACTTTACATATTCATTGACAAAATAAAATACAGAACAAACACTGAAAATTATAACAAGAAGGCAAGCAATTCAGGATAGGAAGAATGGGCTAATTAGCCCAACCACATAAGTGCTCTCCTATCCTTAGTCAAAACATATATGTAAATAAAAAATTATGTATAAATAATGAGGACTGTAAACAAATGATATCAAGTATTTGACTTAAAATACCATACAAAACATAATAAACATGATCATCTGAAATATGGAATACATGTATGTCAAAGAAACTTAATATATTACAAACTGCACCATGAATAAAATCAACTAAGTAAAGCCAAAAAATGACTTTTACAACCATCTTTAAAAAAGGGGAGATTGTTAACCAAATGTAAATTAGATGGTATTTCATCCCAAAGGCGAGGGAGAGAAATGAACATTGAATTAAAGAAGGAAGAGGTCCTAGATGATTGATGTAGAAGTCTGGCATTATTCAATCTGCTATGTTGAATTAAAGAGCATAAGGAGGTAGGGGCCAAACCATTCAAAATCTTGAAACCAAGAACAAGCCTAAGAATCTTGAAAGTATCTTCGAGCCTAACTAAATCCAAGCTAAGAAGTCTTTCAGAGTAAGGAGGCCTAACATCAGCATTTGGAGATTGTTTAAAGAACAGAGTACGTGTAACTTTCCTCTGTACTTTTTCTAATCTGGCCAAGTGATTTTGCTGATAAGGAGCCCAGACACAAGCACAATAGACAATGTGAGGTAAAATGAGAGCTTTATAAAGATTCAACAAAGCAAAAGAGTTCATGTTCTTTGTGCATCTAATGATGAAGCCAGACAATTTAGAAACCTTCCTAGATATAATATCAATGTGAGAGTCAAAAGAAAGAAGAAAGCAAAGCAAAACAATCAAAACTATAAGAATTCTATGATTCCTGAAGCTTATCGTAAAGTCTTGTGGTGTGTAGCACTGGCGAGCTGGCAATGAGTATAAAAGCAGCTAAAAATCAAAATTGTCATGCATGCAGCATTAATGCACAATTTTGATAAAAATACTAGCATGCAGTTGAATTCCTTTCAACTTCAGTTGATTTTATGTAAACTCAAGTTGAATTTCATTTTAACTGAAGTTGCATGGATTCATTGCAACTCAAGTTGCATTCATTTCAACTCAACTTGAATTCAGTTCAACTCAACTTGCATTCATCATGTTCATACCAACTCAACTTGAATTAATTTCAACTCAAGTTGAATTCACATCAACTCAAGTTGGATTTATTTCAACTCAATTTAAATTCATTTCAACTAACATTGGATTGATTTTAAGTCAAATTCATTTCAACTCAACTTGAATTTATTTCATCTAACATTTGATTGACTTTAAGTTGAATTCATTTCAACTCAACTTGAATCCATTTCAACTATTGCAGAGTGTGTGTGCTATACACAAGACCATGTAAATATAGTTACTGATTTACCAGCTCGACATGCAAAATATTCTTGACTGAATTTCCACACTTGACACGAGTATGGAATATTCTGAGTGCTGTCGATGTGCATCGATCGATGCCCATCGACGCTCAATCTTTACACACGCTATGCTCAAGGAATAACGCATGTAAAAAACTGCACGTCAATGGACGTCGTGCGATGCATATCAACAGACTCTGAATAAATCATTACACTGATGAAGCTATAGAGGCCTTGCATGCTTTTATCGATTACTACCAAACAAAGGATTTGGACTGATGACCTTTACGTAAACATGGCGTATCGCAGTCCATTCAACAAGATACTGTAATTAACCTACTGCATACTTGCCAACATTTGAAAACTGGAAAGAGGGACAAACTGGCACATGTTTGTCCAAAAAGAGGAACATTTCCCATTTTCCTATACTTTACTATAGGGTGAGTTTTACAAAAAGAGGAACGGATTGGTAAAAATTACCATTTTCTTACGCCAAAAACAGAACCGTTCCTCTTAAATAGGAACAGTTGGCAAGTATGCTACTGATAAGGTGCCTTTTTATTGATGGGGCAATATGAAGTGTTTTGTAATGGTAACACTTCTATTGAATGCATTTGAGCAATCTGCCATATTCACAGTATTATGCGTCACATGCAGGGCCTATATATAATTACTACAGCAAGCAATTCAGAAACTAGCCCGGGGGGGGGGACTCAAATATAATGTTGCAGGCATAGCGTGACCAAGAAAAAGGTGAATTAGGGTTGTGTTTTATCAGGTGACACTGTTCAGGAGACTGCCATGTCCAAACAGAGGCTGTAGACCATTAACGTACCCTGATACCATATGTAGAGATACTGGCTTGAACTTCAATGAGCTTGGAAGTGCAATGTGTGATAAAGATAGTTGGAAAAGATGTGTGTCATGGATCTCGACGGAAGTCGAAGGATGATGATGATGATGATGATGTTTAGGGTATCAAAAACAGCCATTTTGGGCAATTTTCAAGAAATAGGGTACTTTTGCAAACACTAGTGTGAAAACAGTATCAATAAAATCACGATTTAGGGTGTGAATAGGTGAAAAATGGTATATTTTGGCTTCAGAACCCTCCACCCTTTAGGGCGTGTTTTGAAAAACTGTGGTCATATTATATACTTGCAACATAATACTTGAGTGACCCTAGCAATAACTACACTAAATAGTATAGTAGTACTACATAACTATCTATGATGGATGGTGCATGGGTACAAATATATCTCTAAAAAACAAATTTTACAAGACATTTGTTTAAAAAAATGAAACATGCCCTAAATTATACTGGCCATAGCATGCATGGTATCCCATGATGCACCATGACTGATCCTGTGCATATCTGTTTGTCAATGGACTATTCCAGATGTACCGCACCCTCCCTCTATGTATGGCACTTCTGGAAATGAAGTAAAAATGACAGCTGGAAATCATGTGCCAGCACAAAAATCTATGGGCGGCTTCTAGAACCGGGGTGCAAAATAGAATGTGATGAACAAATTTACAAATTTGACAGCCGGAATTCCTGATTTCATGAGTTGAAATAACTGTAATTTCAACAATTTCCTATGCCTTCAATACCCTCCAATTGGAATTGAAAGCCAAAAATAATAGCTGGAATTGGAATCCTGAATTGAATTCCATCTGGAATGTGTCCTATTTTGGGAAGCAGAATACATCTGGAATAGCCCAATTAGCTCATCAAGATTCATCACATGATGCCATTCTCGGCCTCGTTATAATTGGTTTACATATAACAGTTAACACTTACTGAATCAAATAAAAACATTAAAGGAGTGTGAAAACATGATATTACAGGCCTTGTATTTTGAAAATACGTAACCTGGTGTGCTACAAATAACACTTCTCAAGATCTTCAGGTGTGCTTTATGTGTGCAGTTTGTATCTACATGTACCGTATTCATTTCAATAACCGCCCATGCCCCAATAAGCGCCCACCCAAGATTTTTGGGCGAAAGTTTGCACCAATAAGTTGCACTGAGTGAGTTCTTACCATGCATTTGAGGTGATAAACTCAAATATAGTGTTTTTTCTTTTCATTTTATTGATGTTATGTGGCATTTAGGGCAGTTTTTTGTTTGAAAAGGGGTTGATTTTACTCAGAATATATCCTATCAGTTTCGAAAATAAAAGCCCATGTAAAATGACTTTGTTAAGGGCCCTGAGCGGTTATTGGAATTGTGTATATTTTCACCAGATTTACATGTAGGTGTACTGAAAATCACACTCCTCAAGATCAGTTTAGGTGTGTGATGGTGTGCTATCGCACTCGCACGCCTCAAAATACAAGGCATGATATTAGGCTAAATTCAAATTTTCATCAGAAAATTCCAACAAAAAAAACATCATCCCACTGGATCAGCTAGTATCGATTTATACCACCACAATCCACTGAGGAAGACAACATGGACTGTCGAAACTGTCTGGAAAAGGCAAGTTTTCTTACTGGAATTTTCTGATGAAAATTTAAATTATGTTTATTTACATGTATTCCTGGTGAATCTATATTTGTTATTAGGCTATTACAGCTCTATGTTGTGAAACATGGCCACATGCATAAACTACTGTACTCTATGCAATGGCGGCACCAGCATCTCATTTCTGGTGGGGCAAAC
>JXSR01S067657.1:11711-30079 GCA_000969725.1 Ophiothrix spiculata | reverse complement strand
ATAAATTGAATGTAGAGACAAAGCGTAATATTGGATTTGCCCAGAGACGTTAATGCCACTGATGACTTGAAACCACTTTGGCGAGATAATTACATCGATCTCGAATTTCCCGGGAAATGAAAACAATAAATGTTAGTTTGATTGACAAGGTTACTAGGTCGTCCCCTTTTAACCCATTTAGCAAGATAATTTTTCAACACTATTTTTTGCCAGGATGATGCACAAGTTAATGGTCTGTAAGAAACTATCAAATACTCATTTTTGGGGGAAAAATGGTCACTAAACCGTTTTGCAATTCAGCTCTTCATAATATTTTGGTTTCTTTGACACCAGAAGAATTTTCCATAGCCTATAAATTGTTATTTTTCATGTAGACCCTTTCTTGGCAGTGATCATTTGAAAAATACTGGATAGAATTTATTTCCACTCCTATCGTGTCCTATGCCACCTGTTCTTTAAAAAGTATAGTGAATCTTGCCAACTATCTTTTTTTGGAGTGACACAGCCAGCGTTCGAAATTCTGGTTGTCCAGTTGTCCGGGACAACCAAATCTAGCGCCGGACAACCTAAATTAATGCTATGGTTGTCCGGCGGACAACCATAATTTTTCAAAGTCAAATAAACATACTTTTAGCATGTCTATTACAAAAACTGGAAATTGGTAAAATTGTTGAGCATTTTTCTTCAATTCCCTGATCGCTGTAAAAAATATGACTTTTATCAATTTGCTGTTGAAAAAAAAATAGAAGTAGGTGTCTCGTAGTTGTCTGTGCGCTTGGGAGACCGTTTTTTTCTTGTCAGCTTTGAAAAGCTACGTCAAAACAAATTTGGGGTACCTTTTTGAGTCTGGCGCCGCGCCTGACGGACAACCAAATTTCTGACGGACAATCGAAAATTACAACCTGGTTGTCCGTCGGACAACTATGTTTTTTTCCTTAATTCGAACGCTGGACACAGCCCTAATATCAGTTCGGCGGAATTCACAATTCGGATACGTATCCGAATTCGGATACACCGTATCACAATTCTGATACCCGTATCCGAATATGGATTAAAAACAGCTGAAACAGGATATCAGCTGAAATGAATATTCAGCTTCGCTGCGCACCATACCGGTATGTATAAAAGTCAATAACATTATCATCATTTGTCATCTAAATTCTTTCAAAGTATTGGCCAAATTATTTTGCCTTCTATGATAAGAAGCTATCAGGACATGTTTCGAAGCTGTTCCGCTGGAATTGCACGGATGAAAATGACATTTCCATAGATACATTTATCATAGATGCAAGAAAGATGTTGTACATGTACCTGCCAGCTTGCGCTATCGACTTGTTTCTTGCACCACAACAGGAGTATCAGAATTCAGATACCCCTCCATATCCTTATTCGGATACGGGTATCACAATTTGGATACGAAATGTTTGGGGTATCCGAATTAGGATACGTATCCAAATTGTGAGTTCCGCCGAACTGACATAATAAGCCCAAAGAGAGCAATGGCACAGAATCAGTGGCGTAGCCAGGGGCGGGCAAGGTGGGCGATTTGCGGAAATTTTTTTGAGAAATTTTGAAGACCTGGGAGAAAAATAAAGGGGGCAGGAAATTGCCTTTTTCCCATAAAATTACGACAATTAGAGCTAAAAATTAGGTTGAAAATTTCAGAAAGCACAATATTTGGCGTTTTTTCTTGAAAAACCCGGCCGAGTCGGCCCCTTGGAACCCCTGTAAAGTCGCTCGATAAAATGCATTGGAGAAATCTTGGGTGGTTTGCCCACCCTTGGAGAAAGGCCTGGCTACGCCACTGCACAGAATAACAGAGATGACACTAGAGTTCAAAACATGGCCCAAATTAGCGTAACGTGTAACGTAATGTGGACAAAAACCAAGGACACACGATGAAGAATGCTGCACACTTTGTACCCGATTAAGTGTAATGCACATCAAGGACGATGTCAGGATTTATCAACATTAGAGCAGGATTACTCTTTGTGTGTCCTCGTTAATTGGAGCCACTGATCATGTGATCAGCGTAGAATCGTTACCAACCAGAGACTATTGAGAAATAGTAATCAAATGAGCTATGAAGTATATGGGGATAAAGTGTCAGGGGCCTGGTAATGGTGGCATTGAAAAGTCCCACCAATGCAAATGAGGATTAAGATGTTTAATCCGTAGTTAAGTACTCTGTTAGATGTGCGACAGAGCATACCATTGTATTCACTTGGTTCATTTGCATGAACGGGACTTCTAAATACCACCACTACCCATAAGAGTCAAGCAATAACTACAACAAACCAATTGTTCTTTTAAGATCTCACAAATGTATTTGAAACCTTTCAGCACTCTGAAAAAAATACACTGCATGAAATTTACAAAATCGTAAAGGAGCTTGGTTTAACTGCTTCAATTTTTTTACAACTTTTTGAAATTTTGATATCAAAATATTGCTCATATATTTCTTACAACCCATGTGGAATTTCACAGCTAAGACATGTTTCATTTTTGAAATATCAATTAAAAGTGATAATTTTAGTCAAATTATGGTGAACAGCATATATAGACCGATTCAACTGAAATCTGACGCTAAGGGTGTGTTCACACATAATTTGGTCATGACTATATTTTTGCTCATGAACAAATTCAGAGCAAATTCCCAGTGTGAACGCAATTATAGAAAGTGTCTCACTCGTGACCAAAAGTGACGCGTCACTAGTAAGCTTAGCCACAAGTTTTAACACGCAAATCGGGTCCTAGTGTGAATGCAACTGTTATTAAAGTGGTCTTGCTCTAGAGCTGGTCATGACTATTATGTGTGAACAAGCCCTTTTTTTTTTACATCTGACTATGCTCCTTTAATATGAAGGGGATTATACAATTGCTCTCATAATATCCGAGACAGGGGAGAGGGGGAGGGGGCACAAATATCAACATTTAAGCATGTGTGTCCACAGAATTTCAAAGTAGGTCCTAATCACATTTTGATAGTTCTGAGAAAATACCAATGGTGTAGCCATTAAGAGATACAACGAATATGGTCAGAGTACAACTCTACTGTCATCAAATTCATGTCTTTGTTGGTAAATTTACCGAGTGTTGCACCCCAAATAAAAACTCTTGCAATGCCAATGGAAAACCCCCCCCCTTTTCAGTATTTTTTTATTGACCATACATGCTTACATGTTATACTCAAAGAGCTCCCCAGGCATATGAGAGGTGCTCTGGCAAAATGAGCGGAAAGTCATGATTTTCAAAACTGAATTTATGACATATTTTAATTCTCAATAATCTCAGGTTTCGAATGATATATAATATGTCATGCATTTTTTACAATCTTCACTTAGAGATCAAAATACAAGGCCGTTCACTCAAAATCTGGTAGTAAAAAATTGTTGCAAATCAATTTTAAAGTTACTAATTACTATAGTGTATGATAGCAAAACGTGATCAATTACCAGTGAATGATAGCACTTCGCAGCATAATTGTCCTTCAAATCGCAAGGTATAACTTAACACTTATGTATTAATGCATTTTATGTCAAAATAATGAAATTTGAACTTTTCACCATATTTTTACTTTAGCAGCCATTTATTCTTAATCTTCAATCGTGACTTTCAGCTCATTTTGACCGAGCACCAGTCATATATAGTATGGCTTTGTTAATTCAGAGCTGATATACAATATAACATTACATCCTGCAAACATTTTGCAATTGAATACATTTATTTTTTGAATTAGTAAAACAGTAAAAATAAAATAATAAGGGGTTGCTTCAAAACTCAACCAGATGATGACCGATTGGCCCGGGGGGGCCACTCAAGTATAATGCTGCAGGCATAGCGTGACCAAGAAAAGGAGAATTAGGGTTGTTTTTGAGGACAAAATGGTGTATCAAAAACAGCCATTTTAGCTCATTTTCAAGAAATAGGGTACTTTTTCAAACCCTAGTGTTAAAACGGTAACGGTAAATTCCCGATTTAGGGTGTGAATGGGTGAAAAAGGGTATATTTTGGCTTCAGAAACAATCACCCTTTAGGGGGTGTTTTGAAAAACTGTGGTCACGCTATGCCTGCAACATTATACTTGAGTCCTCCCCCCACCCCCGGGCCGCTTGGAACCATCAGTTCTGAGTGGTGACCATTGTTTAGAGCAATAGCAACCGGGCTCAGCAGCAGTTCCAGGCGGTCAACTGCCAGTTTAGTTTTAAGTGCTAAATTGTCATTAACACTGACAAAATCCAATTCTATACACATATCATGATAATGGGTATGAATTTCATTAGGGGGGGGTTAGTCCATTTTGGAATAGGTAGGCCTGCTCTGGCAAAAAAACTGAATACCACCTTATATGTAAACCTAACAAGACCCAAAATTGCTTCCCATATGTATACATGGGCTTCGTGAGAAATCTTGGGTGGTTTGCCCACCCTTGGAGAAAGGCCTGGCTACGCCACTGCACAGAATAACAGAGATGACACTAGAGTTCAAAACATGGCCCAAATTAGCGTAACGTGTAACGTAATGTGGACAAAAACCAAGGACACACGATGAAGAATGCTGCACACTTTGTACCCGATTAAGTGTAATGCACATCAAGGACGATGTCAGGATTTATCAACATTAGAGCAGGATTACTCTTTGTGTGTCCTCGTTAATTGGAGCCACTGATCATGTGATCAGCGTAGAATCGTTACCAACCAGAGACTATTGAGAAATAGTAATCAAATGAGCTATGAAGTATATGGGGATAAAGTGTCAGGGGCCTGGTAATGGTGGCATTGAAAAGTCCCACCAATGCAAATGAGGATTAAGATGTTTAATCCGTAGTTAAGTACTCTGTTAGATGTGCGACAGAGCATACCATTGTATTCACTTGGTTCATTTGCATGAACGGGACTTCTAAATACCACCACTACCCATAAGAGTCAAGCAATAACTACAACAAACCAATTGTTCTTTTAAGATCTCACAAATGTATTTGAAACCTTTCAGCACTCTGAAAAAAATACACTGCATGAAATTTACAAAATCGTAAAGGAGCTTGGTTTAACTGCTTCAATTTTTTTACAACTTTTTGAAATTTTGATATCAAAATATTGCTCATATATTTCTTACAACCCATGTGGAATTTCACAGCTAAGACATGTTTCATTTTTGAAATATCAATTAAAAGTGATAATTTTAGTCAAATTATGGTGAACAGCATATATAGACCGATTCAACTGAAATCTGACGCTAAGGGTGTGTTCACACATAATTTGGTCATGACTATATTTTTGCTCATGAACAAATTCAGAGCAAATTCCCAGTGTGAACGCAATTATAGAAAGTGTCTCACTCGTGACCAAAAGTGACGCGTCACTAGTAAGCTTAGCCACAAGTTTTAACACGCAAATCGGGTCCTAGTGTGAATGCAACTGTTATTAAAGTGGTCTTGCTCTAGAGCTGGTCATGACTATTATGTGTGAACAAGCCCTTTTTTTTTTACATCTGACTATGCTCCTTTAATATGAAGGGGATTATACAATTGCTCTCATAATATCCGAGACAGGGGAGAGGGGGAGGGGGCACAAATATCAACATTTAAGCATGTGTGTCCACAGAATTTCAAAGTAGGTCCTAATCACATTTTGATAGTTCTGAGAAAATACCAATGGTGTAGCCATTAAGAGATACAACGAATATGGTCAGAGTACAACTCTACTGTCATCAAATTCATGTCTTTGTTGGTAAATTTACCGAGTGTTGCACCCCAAATAAAAACTCTTGCAATGCCAATGGAAAACCCCCCCCCTTTTCAGTATTTTTTTATTGACCATACATGCTTACATGTTATACTCAAAGAGCTCCCCAGGCATATGAGAGGTGCTCTGGCAAAATGAGCGGAAAGTCATGATTTTCAAAACTGAATTTATGACATATTTTAATTCTCAATAATCTCAGGTTTCGAATGATATATAATATGTCATGCATTTTTTACAATCTTCACTTAGAGATCAAAATACAAGGCCGTTCATTCAAAATCTGGTAGTAAAATATTGTTGTAAATCAATTTTAAAGTTACTAATTACTATAGTGTATGATAGCAAAACGTGATCAATTACCAGTGAATGATAGCACTTCGCAGCATAATTGACCTTCAAAATGCGAGGTATAGTTTAACACTTATGCATTAATGTATTTTATGTCAAAAAACGAAATTTGATCTTTTCACCCTATTTGACTTTCCGCTCATATTGACAGAGCACCACTAATATGTAGTATGGTTTTGTTAAATCAGAGCTGATATACAATATAACATTACATCCTGCAAACATTTTGCATTGAATACATATCTTTTAGTTAGTAACAGTAAAAATAAAATATAAAGGGTTACTTCAAAACTCCATGACCATGTGGAACCGATACATCGGTTCTAAACGGTGGCCATTGTTCAGAACAATAACAGCCAGCAGTTCCAGGTGGTCAACTGCCAGTTCAGTTTTAAGTGCTAAATTGTCATTAACACTGACAAAATCCAATTCTATACACATATCATGATAATGGGTATGAATTTCATTAGGGGGGGGTTAGTCCATTTTGGAATAGGTAGGCCTGCTCTGGCAAAAAAACTGAATACCACCTTATATGTAAACCTAACAAGACCCAAAATTGCTTCCCATATGTATACATGGGCTTCGTAAAGTTAAGACCCTGCTTAAAACGCAAAGTCTGTTCACTTTCGGCAATCAATTTTATAGATGCATTCATAACTGTTATGTTCATCTATCAAGTTTGACAACAGTAAACCAGAATGTAGGGCCCTGTTGTATACACATCTGACCAACCCCACTGAAATTCTGTTCACACTGTCTGGGATTTATTGCATCAATTTAGTAGGTCCCACATACTCCCAATTTTTGCATACAAGTTACATAACCCAGCAGTTTTTTTTGTCACTGTCCCATTATGGGAAATCATCCAGATAACTAAAATTACAGTTAATTTTTCAGCTGAACATAACTCATGGAAAATTCAACAAATCAAACTTTCCACCACACACCTCACTTATTTGTACAACCCTAAACCATTCTTTGGTATATCAACTTGAATTATTAATGTGAATAATGAGGGTATGATATCAAGTGAAAGCAAGAAAGTCAAAAGTGCAAAAGATGCCATTAGGTGACAAAAAACCAAAAAAAAAAAAAACCCACCCCTCCAAACACCTTTTTTGCGAGCCCGACAACCCTAAATTTGCGTTTTTAGAAAGATTTTTTTATTAGTTTTGCAAAATCTTGTAAAATCAGGCATTTTTTGGCCAAAATTGTTACATTTTGGTTAATTTTTTAAAGAAAATTTCTTTGTAAATTTTTTTCATTTTTCCAGATTTTTTGGGGTTATTTTGGGCAAAAAAAATAAAAAATTTGGATAGAAAATTCGCCCAACAGACCGACCCTACTTGATAGTTCTGCCCGCCTGTAAAACAGGTGGGGTTTTTTTGTCGCTTTATGTCATAAATTTGCATACACTTTCAAAATCCATTTGGAAATCTCCGGAACACCAGATCATGTACAAGATCATTAGTATACACATTTTTGTCGACAGAATTTTCTGGTTTGCGAGTGGAAATTCTATTGTATTTTCAATACAATAAAAGTGAAAAATAATTAAATCTATACCCATACATCATACATCATTAGATACACTAATTCTGAACAACTTTTGACTGGTGGTACCACAGGCTCACTGACAGAAAGAGTAAAATTCCATATAAATTCGGCTGATTAAGCTTAAAATTTACAAGTCACCTCAGGCCGCACCACACTAAGAGTGCCTCTTTAGCGCTAATCCTAATCACAAGATCGAATTTGTACACAATCAGTTAACATGAACGTGAACTTCACATTCTGGGGCATGTTTAGGAGGCACTTTTTCTGTCAGCAATTGTCAGAAAGTGTAGCATGGGCTTCGAGAATTCTCGGAAAGTCGTGTTTTGAAAAGGTCTATTAATATGGTGGTGATCAGTGGTTCCTGAAATGGTTCTCCAGATGATACTGATACATGAAGAACCATTTCAAGAGCCACTGACAAAAAAGGGGCCAAAGTTCGATTTTTTTTGGCATTCCAGTGACAAGTTGTCATACAAATATCACATATGGCAGCCATTGCAGATACAACTTTCTTGCAATCACATGTCGTCATGTGAGTGCAAGAAAGTCGTATCTGCAATGGCTGCCTTAAATCTTGTCACTAGAATGTGAAAACTCCCCAAAAAATTCTATGTAAAATGTCAGTGGCTCTTGAAATGGCCACTGACCTAAGTTTGGATATTACACAGTGTGCAATCCAAATTAATGACAAATTGCAGCTATTGCAGATACAACTTTCTTGCAATCACATATGTGTACCGCCGCGGCAAAAGGGTCCAGTTGTCGACTCCTACATGTTGCTCATTGTAGCATATCTGATGTATACAAATACCATACATTAGATATGCTACAAGGAGCAACATGTACGAGTCGACAACTGGACCCTTTTGCCGCGGCGGTACACATATTTGCATCCTAAATCATAGTCATACAAAGCAATCTATATACAAAATTCATTTTACAAAATATCTACATGTAAGATATATTACAACACAAACTGATAAAAAATATCCTCAAATCCCATCATTTTTTTTACTTATTGCATTATTTTGTTGAACCAATTATAGAATATGACTGCCCACCACATATGAGCTTTAAAAATGTAACTAGTTAATGCCAGACAAAACTAGTGCATAAAATTGCATAAAATACTGCTAATATTAAGTGTGCAAATATGCTGAAAGGAGAGAATCGACTCTTAAAAAGAGAAACATTTCTGGGGAAGAGTGCCACTGGACTACCTGGGGTGCCACTGGACTACCCCCGGTAGTATAGCTGATGAGATACAAAAATGTGACCTCTAGTCGATTTCACTACACAATTGCAAGCATCGTAGCTGCGCTGTGTTCAGGGCGCTGCGAGTATTACCAGTATTGTTACTCTTTTTGAGCAGATTTTCATTCTTTTATAAACCTATTTTCGAAGAGACGCACTCTCCTGAAAACACAATATTTTCACTCTTTTAAAATTAGAGCAAAAAATGCCGCGAGTAGCAACTATTTACATATGTATATTTCATACAAATTTATATCTTTTTACAAGAAATGATTAAAAATGGAAGGTTGGTTGGCATGGCAACAATTCTGAGGTAGAAATAGTCTGTGGAAAATAAGTCGGTACAAAATCCTCATTTTTTTTTTTAAATTTCAAAACTTAAAAAAAAAACCCACTTTTTATAAACCTCATCATTGATGTGCAGCTGCATCATAGATTTATAGACAAAATAAAAATATATAGGACAATTTAAACAAAAATCCATGGTAGAGGTTTCATTCACAAACAATGGGCCCTGTACTCAGGATTTCTGTTTAAACTGTCCAATAAATTTTGCATGTTCTCATTATTTATGCATTTAAGATCATCGGCAAAAACCTGAATACCCCAAGTTTTATCCCAATGATGGAATAATAATAGTGGCGAGTTGGGTATCTCCACTTTAAACCTGCGGCTTGTATTTATGAAAAATGTCAGGGGTCAGTGTAATTACAAACTTAGGGATGCATAGTGCACTATAAATCACTTATTAACATTTTGTTTAATTTAACTCTTGGCTTTGAAAACATTTGAACAGAAAATCTGGCTTCAATACCAAAGTTCCAATTAGCAAAGGTTGGATTTAGGTTCTTGGAAAAATCCTAAAAAAACCTTGAAAAATTTGGCTGAAATTCAGACTAGAATGACCCGTCATATCGAAAGGTAACTTAAGGGTCCAAAAATCAAAATTGATTTTTTGGTCTCATCTGAAAGCTGAGATTTTAAGCTTTATGACACCTTACTCTTGGACGTGATTTTTGACAATGCTCAGCTTCAATGGCCCATATCTTCGGAATTTACTACGCAGACCTTAAGGTACCTTTCAATACGACGGGTCACAAATGTAATTGCCATGTGGTTACGGGTCACAAATGTAATTGCCATGTGGTTATTTGACCAGATACATTGCAGCATGTAAGTAAGATACAAAAGTGAAAAGTTAAATGCATTTTACAAAATTATTTATACATTTTTAAATACTTTAAATAATACCAATTAATAAGGAATAGGTAATTCGCTCAATGGTGATGTGAATCAACCAACAAATCATCCTTATTTACCCAATAGTCGACGTGATGACTGGGGGGGGGGTCTAAGCAAACTCTTTGGAACGATTTCAAATTTCTCTCTAGATGAACGGTGCCTTTTCATTGTTTCCATCCGCTTTCTGTTTTCAGACCTAAAATATGTGATGTAAAATAAAAAAATTTGCTCTCGCTCAAAATTGTCACAACAAAATTATCTAAGAGAAATGCAAGAAGTGCCAACATGTTTGGTGAGTGCTTTTAGTGACCAAGGTATTTCCCACCTGTTGGTGCCCAAGGCAGGCATGAGAATTGGCCTTTCATGAAAAAACTGAAAGTGGTGAGAAAAACTGAAAAAGTGCATGAAATTAGGCAAAAACGTTCCAAAATAGGCTGAAAATAAATGAAAACACATAAATTTTGGCAACCAAAAAAACTGAATTCCTTTAAAAAACTGAAAATTCTCATGCCTGCCAAGGGGGGGGGGGGGGGTTCCTAGGGACCCCATTAAAAAATCACCCTTCAGGTATGAATTTTACCTTGAAAGTCTGGTCAATGATAAAGCATGTAAATAAGACCAAAATACAGACAATAATTTTGAAAATCGGATGAATCGTTTCAAAACGGTTCATCCGATTTTCGCGACACAAAAAAACCCTAATTTTTTGTGTTGCGTCAAAACTTTTCCCGCCAAAATTTCAAAAACAGTGTTCCCAAAGGAATTTTCGCCAGAAATTTGGCTCAAACTTGCACATTGCAAGTACAATTACATTGCCAAAATAAAATTTGAAAAAAGTTATTTGGTTTCAATTTTATGGACAAACCAAATT
Organism: Ophiothrix spiculata; assembly: GCA_000969725.1. Lineage (NCBI taxonomy): Eukaryota > Metazoa > Echinodermata > Ophiuroidea > Amphilepidida > Ophiotrichidae > Ophiothrix > Ophiothrix spiculata. The sequence continues at coordinate 19,060 of JXSR01S067657.1, read as the reverse complement.
TGAACAGCGCCCTCGAAAAATCTTTTAATGCTAATCAGCACAAAAACAACTGGATCGATTTGAATTTTTTTGCCACTGAGGGACCAGTAATGTTAAGTTTGACAATTACATGGAGCGGCGATGTAAAATTTTTTCACGTTTTCACCTGTGGTAGGGCCCCTAGGAACCTCCCTTGGTCACTTAAGTGTTAAAGAGTAGTTTTTAATCAAATTTACTCTGGAAATTTGCTTAGATTGTAAACAGAACAGTCATGGCCACTTTACGGCATACCACATCAAATGGATTGTTAAACACACTATGTTATGTTAATCACATATCCACATAGTTAATTCCCAATTCTTTTTTTTATTACATTTTTAGGTCACTATTTTTTTTAGGTGGCCAAATTTTTTCACTTTTTTTTTTCCTCTCGATGTAAGAAAAAAAAAAAAAAGGAAAAATCTCACAAAAACCAAAAACCATAAATCATAGGTGACAATATTTTGTCTCATGATATTATAACAAGTAAAAAAGGGAAGACACATTTATTAGGCAAAAAAATGTTTGTCTCAGAAACTCGCACGCATTGCTATATGAAAATGAATTTAGCATGTACAGCTACGCGCTGGTTTTTATCTAGAGTAATCCAGCATTTGACTGCCGTCCGGGTTGCTGTCATTTGCTATTACACTTTTATCTTGAATTTTATGTTTCATTTCAACTATCAAGACTTCCCATCGTTAAAACGGGCAGGCTCGTACTTAGAAACTGGGCATGTCACACACATAAGTTGGCGATCAAAATTTTACAGCGCTAAAAAAAATTGTGTATAGCATGTTTTTTGCAAACGGTTTGAGAAAACCCTTTTTCTTTGGCCTTGCTGGAACTGGGAAAATGTGCACTATATTGAGACTTTACAGTAATTTCATTACAAGCAAAACATTTATTGGACATTGTAAACAAATATTCAGAGTACAGGGCCCTGTCGTTAGTAAATGCTACTCCCAACCTGTATTTTTATTCTTCATATTTATAGGGGATTTTAACATTGACCTTCTGTCATGTTCAAGAATCTTTATATCACACAATTATCTACTTAAAAATACAATATTCAGCCACAATGGCAGTGACGACCCCTGGCTTCCACTAAACCTTGTCCATTCGATTAATGTTTCCACAAACTAGACTAAAGCTGCTTGAATTCTTATTTCTAATAAAAGCCTCGCTGGCAGACATGAAATGTTTACATCGCCCGAGATTAATAGGCCCATTTTCAAATTACATGACACTATGTTCAGAGAATAGATCGTTAAAAAATATGAACACACAGTCACATCATTGTCAAAAGATTTATCACACGGCCACACAATTGTCAAAAACATGTCAAGCTGGTTTTAGAATATCTGTCACAGCAAAAAGAAGAATCTTGACCTACTCCCACAATCCTAAATTTTGATAATGCTACTTACAGAACTGTTAGGGTTACATTGTAGAGTTATGAATGAGGTTAATGAAATGTACACAACTGGTGCAACCAATAAACTTGTGAGGACTAGGTCAAGATCATTCTTGTTGCTTTGTTGCACTTGTTAGGAAGTATTTTGCCCTCAAAACGAAAAAGGCCAACTTACTCAAGACTTGTGGTGGACTGTCACAATGCGATACATTTTATAAAAAATGAATAAATTAGGTATTCAAACACGCCACAGAGTTGTTCATTGCGAATCAACAACGATGCATCCATGCGTCTGCATATTTTTATCGCGCGAGGGTGGCTTTAGCCACCCAGCCACCGGATGCAGAGTTGTTGATTCGCGATGAACAACTCTGTGGCATGTTTGAATACCTTTCAACAACGAAAATCTTCCTGAAAACGTATGAATCAAATTCCAAATATTTTCAATTTAACAGATAAGCTTACTCATCTGCATAAAATTATTTAGTATGTCTGACGCAAAGTCCTAATTTGTGAAAGTTTGCTGCTTTGACGTTATCAATTTTTCCCAAGCACCAGGCTTTTGCACTGCACGTACTATTAGTGCCCGACGTGTGATTATCAGTGCGTTGACTTTTGTGTACTGCGTAAATGCACTTCCGTAAATGCTGTGCCGTGCGTGATGCGCTTATTTGAATTCAACTGTGGATTCATCACCAATCAACATCGGTACGCTCCTGTATAAAGAGATACAGTGAGTTGTTGAAAGATAAACTTGGAAGAAAATGAATGGACTCTTTCAAATCCCTCTGTTAAATTCTAACCCTGTTCTTGACAACGATGACAGAAACTCAAAAAACAACTATACACTACCGATCAAAAGTGTTTGCGCACTCTTAAATACGGGGAAAATGCAATTATTATATCAAACGACCAAGACTCTGAAAAAATTCATGTTTTTATAGGTGCCTAATGAATCCAATATAAATAATCTTTGCTTCCTTAGATATTTGATCTTCCATAACCATCAAAATGGCTGATTTCCTGGACCATATACATATCCGCCACACACACTTTTTGCTTTGTGCCTATGTAGTTTATTAAGTTCAGTGCTCGTTATCACCGTGTAACTGTAAAGAACATTTTCAGGTCATAAGTTTTCCAACAAATGTGCAGTTATGTATTTTAACTCCGTTTTTGAATGTGCGAAAGAAAGTATACAGTATGTTTAACACGCCATATTGTTAAATGCAATTCCTGTTGAGTTCTTTAGATTAATATGTAAAATATAAATCCGAAAAAATATTACACAAATGATGAACGGTTCTCGAGATATGGCTGGTCAAAGGTTTTGTGCGCAAACACTTTTGACCGGGAGTGTATTTAACATCACACATCACTTCACAGAGTAAACCTCCTACGTTTAACGGGCCGTGTGACAACATCTTGCTCCATTTTAGCCCCCGGTTTGCTGAGTCCCGAGTTTGCAGTCCTCTTGGTGTACAGAATGATATAAGCTTGGCTCGCTGTCACGTCCTGTACAGAACATAACTCGAGTCTGGAATCGTTACAATGAACCCAGAAACCTGTGGTAAAAAAGGGAAAAAAATAATGATAAGATATTTTTGAGCGCTCATAACAAAGAAGCTGCTGAGCACTGTACATACTGGTAACAAAACCTTAAAAAAATATACATTAATACAAATTCTTACAAACAGAATGTGTATAATTGGAGAAAAAATATGGTAAAGGTATAGGTAATTTCACATGCAGTCACTGAAAATAGTCCTCAAAAAGTAGAGTCTTGAGAGTACGCTTGAACTGACTAGTAGTCATTATTGGAGCAGCAGTCCTGATTATTACAGGTAAATTGTTCCAAAGTTTGGGTCCAGAAATGGTGAATGATCTTTGACCATAGAAATTTGTTCTTGGATGCTGTGAAGGAAATCCAAAAGAGATTTGAGATGAGGATCTGAGAGTGCGAGCAATAGGTTGTAAGATTAGGCCTTAAAAAAATTGTTTGATTGGCGTAACCCGACCGACCCTATTTTTACCACCGACCTTAAATATTTTTATTTTTTATGAGCATGGTAAAAAACCTCCAAATCAAAATTTTGATGGGAATCGATTCATAGGCGTCCGAGATATGGCTTGCAGGACATTCGAAATAACAAATAAAAGATGTGTTACAGAAAAAGTGAAGATTTTTTTGTATATGTGTTGTATATTTTGTGTTCTTACATGTGAAACATATACTTACCTACCCTATTTTTTTCTATGCAATGCCAATCAAACAATTTTTTTTAGGCCTAGGTTTAGAGCAGACACCACAGACTCGTGACCATTTTTATTCCGGCAGGGGAATAAAATTGGGGGTATTCAGGTTATTGCCGATGATGCATCGCATCTTGTCATAATGGGCGAATATTGAAAATATGCACACATGCTTTGCGTGCAGGTTGGTGTGTCATTTATTATTATTTGTGCAACACAATCTTGGCGCACAGAATTGATTTTGGCAGGAACAGAGTGTACCTGAATACCCCAATTTGAGCTCCCATGGTTGATGATGGCATCACACAGGCCAGTCTACAAAGTCGGAGATCTTCACTTTAAATCTATGAGACCAACAAATCACTTCTTCTTTAAGAATACTGGCCAACACTCCGATTGAGTCAAACGGTCAGACTACTGTCTATCCAAACCAAATAGACCATCTATTTTTTAATTTTTTTTCCCCAGTAAATATCAAGAAAGTCATGAAAGAAAAGTTGTTTAGTCTTCTCATGACCCAACAAGATTTATAGATTTTAGAGTGTACATATACTCAAAAATCTTTACAAATTAGACCATTTCAGCCTTGTTTTGGTATGATCTGTTTTGACATCGCGCACCACTAATGAGCAAACTTTTGGAAACTTCCACTAGCAATTTTTGTAAGTAGATGGTTACTAATTGATGGGTTTGAATAAAGCGCTACGCTACATGTTTAGTTATTAAAACTGGCAATATTTAATATATGGCGATGCGTAAAATATGTCCCTGCCGAATGTGGCGACAGTTTACCCAATTTGAACTCATGTGACCTTTAATGACCCCTGATGACTTTAAAGTGACCTCAAAAATTGTTGGCATCAACAATCGACCCCATCCTCCAAGTTTCATGTCCGTGCACCAAGGTTTACCCCATTTGACCTCTTTTGACCTTAATGACCTTTGATCCACTAACCAATACAAACTCGGTCTTTGTACGGTTAAGGGGCAAACCATCCACCCACCAAGTTTCAGGAACGTGCGACCCTCGGTCTCTAAGAAAATGTAGGTTAACATTTTGGTTTAACATTTTCATCACAGACACACAAACAGAGCCCATTTTATAGTCCCCCTCTATCCTGAAACGGGGACAATTAGTACCAATATCAATACTTACCGCCAATGTTGTTCCAGCAATAAGAAGTGTAGTGTCCAGAACCAAACCTACAATGACAAACAAATTAAAAAATACAAAAAATTAATATTTTATTGCCAAAATAGTGCACATTTGGGCAGAAAAAATGTGGTTTTTGAATAAATTTGACTCAAAATTTAGGAGATTTGGTATATGGATGGGTCCCTTTTTCTTAAAAACTGGTATTTGGGTGGCTTTTAAATTTTCCAAGAGGCATGTCTCCAACCAAACCAAATTTAAATACCCCCCCCAGGGTTTTAAACAAGTTTTATGCTATTTTCGATCTCCTGCCGTGTACAATCAGGAAATCAAGTCCATGTTTGGTTGCCAATTCATTATAGGCCAAACAATACTGTAAACGCCAATATTTTCACGCTCAGTAATTTTCGCGCTCAGCCAATTTTGGACTATTTCGCGCTTTTTATTTTTCGCGCGCATGAACATTGGCTTAGTATGGAATTTCATTTGCAACAAAAACATTAATTTTCGCGGTGCATTTATTTTTGCGCTAATCCCAATTTGCGCAAAAATAAATGTAGCACGAAAAATACCACTTGTACAGTAATTTATTGGACAATGTAAACAAAATTCCATGGTAAGGGTTGCATTCACAAACAATAGGGCCCTGCAATCTGGATTTTTGTTTACTCTGTCCAATAAATTATTGTTTGGCCTTATAGTGTGCCTCTTCGTTTGCACAAACGCACCTTAATACAAACACATATCCCAACTCCAATTCACCGCTAGCCAAGGATATATAATTTCACGCGTTGACATTTTAAATCTAATTGGCCAGTTGGTAACTTATACGCATTTAATAATCTCGTTTAGTTGCACGCTGCGTATCGCGTAGTGCGATGTACAATTCCGCGTACGTGTACGCGTAACATGCTCACGCGTGTGAATGGCAAGTTTCATTTTAAGAGAACGGTAAATGTAAATTACAATGATTAACATGGGACGATGAATGGTTGTATTTTCTATGTTTTATTGAAATAGCAAACACATTTTAAAATAATAATGCTGTTAAATTTCTTTATAATTATATTCTAATCATTGTCGTGTATGAATTAGATTTATAATTTATTATTATTTCAAGTTTATTAACAAATGCATGGTAGCCCGCAGGCTTAAATTACAGCAAAATTAAAAACATTTAAATTCATACAATTAGAGTATACATATAAAGACATCAACAATAATATGGGAATATATATATTACTCTTTACTTGGCGCTCGTGAAATCATACAAAAATAATGCACTTTGTGCTGAAGTCAAAGTTGTCCAACTCACTTGTATTTCAATCACAGTCATGAAGAATCCTGATAAGTCACATGCCTGCTCGAAAAATATTGTGAGGCCACAATCCCGGCCACAATAACTCATCTCCATTGACAACTAAGACATTCACCTTTGTAATTATCACTATCGCCATGAAAGGAAACTTAAATAAGAGCTTGCTAATAAGCTTAGAATGCTGCCTGTTTCCAACTCTGAACTACACTACCTCTGAAATATTTTAATTCTATCCATAATGCATCACTTCTACAAATTAGCCACTTCCATGATCAATCAATCAATGATACAAGTACTACCACATAAAGGAGTCTACTCGTACAGGGGACCCACGGCTTTACGTGGCTGTCCAACCACGGAGCAAGTAGAGTAAAGTTTCTTGCTCAAGGAAACATGGAGACGAAAACCGCCCGGCCCGGGGCTCGATGCCTTATTACAGCTGTCAAGTCATATTAATCTTCAATGGTCAGGCTGCCTTAATATTAAACTAATTCTAAATTATTCAAAACTCTACCCATAATACATTGCAACTCACCCTCTCCAATGATGCATCACTACACCTGTCAAGTCATATATGAAGTCTTCACTGGTCTGTCTGCTTTAACATTAAACAACCTCAAAAATATTCAAAACTCTACCCATAATACATTGCAACTCACCCTCTCCCATGATGCATCACTACAGCCGTCAGGTCATATATGAAGTCTTCATTGGTCAGTCTGCTCTCATCTTCTGGCCAGACGTGGCAGTACGGTCTCATGTTCAACTCTTCTTCAAAGTCAACATGGACATTGATCTTCTCTCGGTGGTTTCTTCCTGACCATCTATAGTAAGTATAAAATAATCATTACTTTGTCGTCGTCAGAATACATACCAAATAAATCAGGCATGCAATAAATAGCTACCAGAAATCAGGCTATTAACTTAAATTGCCTGAGGAAATCACGTTTTGGTTCGCATAACAACGAGTTACAATATAATTGCATGTGCAAAGGCATTCAATATTTGTTTTATATCATGATATCACACAGGTTTGCTTCATGCCGTGCAATAGTATACAAATATTTAATGCCTGAGAGTGCAATAGTACAAAATATATCATGAGGTCAAATTTGGAGTTGCCGAGTGAAATGGATCAGTCCAAATTTGACCGAATGATATATTTTGTACTATTGCACGTGCATAGGCAT